>JAMQGT020005611.1:0-23491 GCA_024447675.2 Pterophyllum scalare
GATTTTGGATTGTGTGACTTTTTCCTTTGTGCCAGCAGAGTCATGCCCCCAGCCAGGCTCAAAAATATCAACACGCTTAATGATTAGAAATAGATTTTGTGTGTCCTTGGTTGAGACTATTTTCTGCTTTTGCACGTTGTTAGTTGATTGTCTGCAGTGTCCTTGCTCAGTTGCATATGAAACCCCACACAGTATTATTTTTGATTAAAGTCATGCTGATATAGGACACATATTATCCAATTATGTGTCTGTTTTGTCCATTTTCTTGCTTTGTATTAGTTTTTATTAATAAGACAGTAATTAAAATAATACGAATAAATCTTTCGCTGAGGATGCAGTGATATTGTTGCCAATAAAGTTAGATCAACATCAAACCGTCAGCTAATGTAAAACACTCTTTAGTCTCACAACTAAAGGTCACCGTGATGAACAGCTTTAAATGTCTGCTTTATTCCCTCACTTTCTTCTCTGACAGTCTTCACTGTTCATCACCCTCCTCCACAAACTCCTCCTCATCGCCCATCTCCTTTTCTACAATTACTCTCTCTTCTTATTTGTGCATTACATGGAGAATTTGTGATAACAAGCTCGTAGGGTAGAACCACCCACTCACTGTTACTCACCGTCAGGTAATTGATTACAAATTGTACACTGTTATCAGGACCTATTGTCTAAAATGCTACACCTCTCTTAATTGTTTTATCTTGCTTATGCACTCTTTCCTGGATCTGTCTCTCTTTGTCATTTGTTAAAGCCTAAAGAGGTGATTAGTGAAGTTTGTATGCAGCAGGTGTGCGAGGATGCATGATAAAACAGTGTAGGAAATGAATGAGGCTCAGATCAGCACCAGTTTGTACCTGATGTGACAGACCACAATTGGATAAGCCATTTTGCAATCTCACTGCTGCATTGTTGCAGACAGGCCATGATGGGGAGATGGAATAAAGTAAAGAGATGAGGAGAGGGAGGGGACAGCATGAGGATGAGCTCAGTGGAGCAGATCACAGATAATAAAAGTGAGATTAAAGACAAATGAAGAAAAAAGGTGAAGTTTCAAATAAAGAGCACAAAGTAGGTTAATTAAGCTTGGATACCAAGTTATGGCTTATGTCATGCTCATGTTTCCAGACAACAGAGAGCCATCTCAGGGCCCTAAAATGAATAGCGGCTTGACAGGGGCCCCTCGGTCTCGCAAGACAACTCCTCCCCTCTGTTGCTTTGGCATCCAAGTGATCTCTTCATTAATTCATAGTAGAGAGCAGAGCTAAATTAGCACTTGTTAGCCACGTGCTGTTTACTTTTCTTTATTTGCTATCATTAACTCTCCTTCCTTTAAACTGTGCAGTTTGTGTGTTTGTGTGTGTGTGTGTGTGTGTGTGTGTGCGTGCATATGAGGGATGTGAGGTGGGCATCATACCATCCTCACCAGGCAACCTGCCCCAGTGAGATGCTCAAAGGGTCTGAATCACTGGGGGTGACACACACACACACACACACACACACACACACACACACACACACACACACACACACTGGGTGTCCCACCCTCCAGCCCCTCAGAGTAACTGTGACTCAGGTGCTTTTGTTGATGACGTTCCATCTGCCAGATGCTCATCAGGCCCAGACAGCAGCCAGATCTGCAGGAACAGGTCTTCATTGACACGATTTTCATTATCTTTCAACGTATCACAGGAAGCAAGGGCACAGCCCGAAAAGCCAATGAGAAGGAGCAAAGGAGACGTGCTACATCATTAGAGGAAAAGGGGGATGCCATTGCCTCATCTTCATCACCTTGAACATTAATTTAATCTTCATGGCTGCCTGATGAGAGCTCTTTTACAGAGAGGTATTGTACAAGAAGATGACCTCTTTTTTTCCTTCATCTTCATCTTCTTTTTGACTTTTCAGGCTCAAACACAGGTATGGCTTGCAATAACAGACATTAAAACTGACTGTTACACTAACAATAAGAACGGGAGGACAGGTTTTGGCACTGAGGGTGCCAAACCTGTCCCGATGATTATAGGACATCGCAGTCCTTGGACTAGCACTCTTTGCGGACCAGTAGATGTGTTTTAATAGAGACGGACAGTGTCACATACTTACACACACATACACATGTGGATGAGCTGCGTCATGCCCCATCCTCCAGCACGCCTCCACTAGCAGAGGGATGTCTTGCCCACCTGTGGCTTCTGACTCCTAGAGCCAACCATCCTATCACAGCCACCATTATCTCTCTCCTTGCATTCACCTGGCTTTTCCCCTCATCTGCCTGTGCTTTGCACCTTTCTGTTGAAAGTTTTTTTTTCTTTAAGACAACAAAAAAAAGGACTTTTGCCTCAGAAGAGAATTTAGAAGTTCACGTGAACTAAGGCCAAGAGAAAAGCGATTCCCAAAGGAGCTACAGGGACTTTCAGAGTGGTAAGAAATCAGCCATTTTGAATATGAAAGCTCCCTTGGAGATGATGCTAAGGGTATGAAAACGTAATTAAGAGGCCAATAATAAGATGGAAAGTTTGATGAAATGATGATGGGGGAAAAGGTAGTGGAATGAGGATACAGTGATTTGGCAGTGAATTAGAATCACTGTTGTGTGGGGTGTATTTGTGTGAATATCTATTTTTTTTTTTTTTAGGGTGATGATAAAAATTACATTTTGTGTAAGCTGCAGTAACAGATCAAGTGCTTGGCTGCTGGTGTGCTAAATAAATGATAGTCTTGTCCCCATATTCCCCCCTTTTCTTGCTTTGCCCCTCCATCTGTTGGCCATTGGACATTTAAGCAACCATATGCTCTTTATTTATAAATCATCTACATGTTAGTGAAACATGGATTTAGCACATTTCTTCAAAACCAGCCTCTGAGGTATCCTCTGTCCCCTAAAAAAATAGATCACTATCCATCTCTACTTCTGCCTTAAATCTTTATATTTGCTTTATTTATTTATTTGTATTACACTAAGAATGCATAATGTAATAATCTGTCCTATATGATGTTTAATTTCTTTCTTCACACATCCAAAGCCTCCTTAGTCTTCCCTTTTTACTGAGTTTTATCTCTTGAATTTAAAATGACTCAAGATTTGGTCATAACCTGGATGAACATTGAATTTTCTATGAAGTCCAAATTTGTGTGTGTGTGTGTGTGTGTGTTTATGTAAGCGTTAACACACTATGGTATCTTGTCATAAATTCAGTGATTGGCTTATTTGTCTTTAGACAAAGATGAGTCTCATTAGTGTGTGTGTCTCTGTGTGTGCAAGTGCGTGCGTGCATTGTGTGTGTGTGTGTGTGTGTGTGTGTGTGTGTGTGTGGTTTAGATTGGAGGCCAGCCTTGGTAAGAGAGGCAAAGCTACATATACATAAAAACATGAACAGAAATTGCAAATGCATAATTTTGCGAGCATATTGAGGGTATCATGGGTTTGCTGGCTGTCATGTAGACTGTCATCAAACAGCCTGGGAGATGTGTAGGAGTTTCAGCAGCAGTTTGGACAGTTTGGGTGACACTTCTCTCCAGGAGGCTGCGTTTGCTTTTGGCTCATCTATTACAGCTTGACAGCTTGTTGAGTCTTTCCCAACTGAATAACAGACAGCAACAGAAGGGCCGAAACAACAGTAGAACAAATCTGGTTCAAGTGTTTTCTTTGGGAGGGTTTACTGATTTGATTTTTTTGTCTTGTAGTAACACCTGTGTTTCAGCGTGGTCACAAACGATAACGCACCCCTGTCTCTCTCTCTCTAATAGTCCACCAGAGTTTTAGCTGTAAACATGCACCTGATGAATAAAGCTGACATACTTGACAGAAATTCAAAAATTCTGGCTAAGAAAAGCACACATATTGTGTGTGAATATTGTGTGTGAATTATTGATGGCATCGGCCTGCTTAAAAATGCATCCCCAACCTTTCTGTTGCACAGAGAGAGGAAAGAGTAATTAGTGTGATGTTATGAGAGGAGACACTGGCTAATTATCAGTGGGGTAAACACAGCCACCTCCATATTCTTTTTGGAATAAGTGTTTTATTTACAACAGACTGTACAGCTCTGTGGGTATACAACAAAACAAACAAACAAAAAACAGCTATGCCAGATTGTTATTTGTTGTCCATAATTTTGAGCACATGAGAATGAGGATCCTGTATTCATCACGCTAGTATTCTATATTGATTTGCTCAAGTTTATGGGGCATCGTGCACTCACAGCTGATTAAAGAAAATAAACTATGTATGAATGGATGGATGGGGAATGTTGAAGCACACAAGGTTAATGAATATTATGAAGCAAAATGGAGTCCCATCCAATGGATCATTTGTTACAGTCATGTGAACCCTTTCTCTTTCACATGAGGAGAGGAAAAATCACCTTCAAGCATGAAAATAATAATTATTATTACAGTATTTATTTATTTTTTTAAGTATTTGTATCTTTTTGGGTCATTTCACTAGTAAATCCACATTCTGCAGTTTGCTTTGTGTTATCTTTCTTGGTAATTGGAAACTTTACTTTAGTGACTTGATATGGAAAATGTTAATGTTAGGATAAGCGGAAGAGAATGGATGGATGGAGGAATTACGAAAATATACTGTGAGAAAATTGGTCATATTGGTCATAGAAAAGATAGCAAAACAGACCTTCATGTCAGTCCCAAGCAAATAGTAAAAATAAAAAATTAATTGATTGATTTGTTACTTTATTGCCCTATGGAAAATAGACTGAAACCATAATATGCCAAGTTTAATGGAATATACTGTATATGTTAACTCCAATAAACTACCAAGTAAAGTCTTTTCTGCACAGACATATTGAGTGTGCACACTCCAGCTTGCTTAGAGTGTAAAAAGTGCAGCTTCAACAGATCTAATTAAAAGAGTAAGTCAGTTTCACAAAGAAACCATTTCTGTGACAAAAAAGAAGAAAAAACACAGATGTAAAAGTTCAAACATCATTTTACTTTATTTTCTTTAGAAACTATTAGGTTGTACGTCTCAAAAATGGTGGCAAATTATGAGCTCGAAATGAAAAATATTTTAAAAACAGTAAAGTATAGATAAAATAGTTTGCTTTCTGAGAGGGTTTTGGAGCAAATTCATATCTCCTTATTGAAAGAACAACAAATATCTCACTGTCTTCTTTGTTTGTCTTACTCTGCTTTTTTTTTTTCCACACAGGGGAAAATGACGAGGAAATCTCACACCAGAAGAGTTCTGACCCCACTGTGCACAGAAATTAAGGTAGGAAAGATAATTCCAGTTATCCTGGAATATTTAAAATTTCAGAAAGACCAAAAAAAACCTTTATTATCTAATAAATCGTGACTACATTATCTGTATACACTTATAGTCAAAAATTACGGATCACCAGGAAAACTAAGAAATAAAAAATTATACTGATGCAAAATGTTGTGCAATTATTGATCAGTACAATCATGAATGATGAATGAGTCTTAATGGAACATCTACGTAGGTATACAGAGGCCCATGTTCAGCACTTCAGTGCTCCAGTGGCACATTGGGTTCTCTAATGCAACCTGATCACAATAAAAGTCTAATTAATAATGTTAATGCAGTGTTGTGCTGATTAAAGAAGGAACATAGTTTGCTAGTGAAGGGACTGAAGTGTTTCTGTTTCTCTGTTTCTGTTTCTCAGACAACAGACTCTTATCCACTTGCTCATCAACAAAAATCAAGACAAGAACATAATGACATAACGCCTTGTTAAGAAAGTCTGACCACCGGTAGTTGTTTAGGATGTTACAAACTAACAGCAATTTTTCTCAGCTAATGGCAACTCCTTCAGCCAGCATCTCCCACTTTTCTTTGTACTCTTCTTAGAGCCTGTTTGCACTGTTACATGAATAAAGTAGTACACAACACTTCATCTCTTAGAACACTACAGACACTCAAACCTGAGTTCACACAGCGTTTTCTGCTGTACTAACATTGTCACTTAGACTTGTAACGTTATAAACTTGCATTGGATAACACAATGTGCCATTAAAACACAGGGATGATGGCTGTTGAACACTGGCCTCTAAATACCTTTATAGATATTCTCAATTCATTATTGTCTTTTAAAATATTTCAACTCAATTTTTTTTTTTTAGTTTTTTTTTTAACAACTTTAATTTGAAGCCGGTACACACTGGGGTACCAGCATCTCCTAACTTTGCTATTCATATTTAAAACTGTGTGTTTTACAATTGCCAGAAAAGTGGCTTTTTCATGGGGACAAACACTGTCGAGAACATTTTGTGCAAACTGATTTCAAATTTTCAGATTTGAAAAAGAGTAAATGAGAGATAATTTGACAGTGAGCAGCAGAGGAATCATTTTGTTCTTCAAGCTTAAGTGTTTCAAAGCTAGGGCATTTCCTTTAACATGGTGATTATTTCAGCAGCTCTGCCACTATTGCTTAGACACTTTTAATGATTGTATTAATGTCTATGGGAACAGTTATTCTATCATTAACAAAACAAATACAAGAAAGTAAATGTCTTTTTTAAACTCTGGCAATTAGCAGTTGTTTAGGAGATGAGAAACTAACACAGCAAAGTGTTCTTTCACACCCTCAGCTAATGGTAGCCCCTCGCAGGGGCAAGCTTTGCTCTTTTCTTTATATAACTTGTTAGAGTCTGAGTCTGACACTTAACGCAACCCCGTAAAAAAAAGTATTCTGCCACTTTGTAGACTTAAAAAGCCTTTCCAACATTTTGCTTGTTTAATGAGATGACCTCGAACTGACGGGTACATTTTCATAAGGCAAACAACTCTGTTAATTACTTGGTTTTGGGAAATTTTCACATCAGTCTGACAGAAGTTGAACTGAACAGAACATCTGTCCTCTGCATATCTTACTTCTTTGTCACACTTAGTACACTACTTATTTTTGTTGTCAAATCTTTTTCATACTGTGTGAGACGATGTGATCACCTATCACATATGAAAAATGATTTCTTTGTGACTTTGATCAGTAAAGGATCCTGTACTAGAAACAAGAAAACATACAGAATTTTCCAAGTGTGTAGGAATGTGTTTAAGTGGATGTAATTGTGTACACAGGTGAATGCAGCTATTCATGGGAAGAATGATCATGTAGTACAGTTATGTCAGTACTGTCAGGAGAGTAGCCTTGGCAACGACATGGCAAATTCTAGGTGGATCGCGACGTTAAAAGTAACCTTGACAATGAAGACATACTGCATATGCTGAAATTTCCAATCATTCACATTTCTTCAAGCAGTTTTCACTTTTTAGTTTTCCCTGCTCGTGAGAGAAAGTTGTGGTCACATAGTTTAGTTTTAGTTGGCGCTTCTAACGAGCAGCACACGTGAGGCCCTTTAATCAACAGTATGTGTCAAAGGAGTGCCGAAGAACACAGCCGCGAGTCTTCTGGAAGATATCTTTGTCCACAAGCACTTTCCCACACCTTTCGCCTCTTTTTAGGAACACAATGAACACAAATATCACTTGTTTCTTTTGGACTGGAAATGACAACCAAAAACAGTGTGCTGTGCCATTTCTTTTTTTACTTTGTATATTCTGGGTCTTAGCAATAGCGATTTGTAACACTTGGGTGCAAACAAGTCAGGATACACAATGGTCATGATCAGCGCTGGGGGTTTTCACTCAAAAGAAGGTAATGCTGTACACATTACAGCTTACTTTTGTTCCAGTGATCCCTGACAAGTCTTGAAATGCATTATTCATTTAATAACCAGTTAATAATACAAACATTAGGCTACAGTCTCACACAACAACACAAATCCTTATCTTCATGAGGATGCACAGCTCTTTATTTTAATAATTTAAGTGTGAGCAGGAAGCTGATGAAAAGTTGAAAACCAAGCCCAAGCCCCTTACAAAAAATCCTTACAAATAAAAATATGGTGGGAACCTCTTTGAGATTAGTGAAAATTGTCAGTTGCACAGTGATTACATTGATTTTTTTTTTTGGCAATTGATTGCAAGTAGTTGCAGCAGCCAACTGGTTGCCCAGAGGTTTAGTGTTCAACACCCTCAGTCTAATGGGCAGCCACGTTTGATCATAAGGTGAATGCACAGGTCACCTGGCAGGAGGCAACCTGTCTTTATACAATCTCGGATTAACTCAGACTCACTGAAATCACTCTAAGACAGATTGACGAACATTTGTAAATAATTGCTAATTTATAAATGCAGACCAATTGCCAACACGTTGTAATCAATTTCTTTTGAGTACAACCCTCTTTGCAACATGGAACTTGACCCTGCTGGTTGCCAACTGGTTATATTCTTATCTAAAAACTAGGTTGCTAAGTACCTTTGGCATTTTGCAGTTGAATCACGATCACTGCTCCACCTTTTTCCTCATGCCTGAACCCGAACTAAAATCAGTTGATTGTAACAAAAGTGTGCAGGAAAAAGATGGCATGTTTGATGATCTGCCAATAACTAAAGAACCTTTGTAGTGCAAGGAATGTCATAATTATAATTCTGTGATTACATTATGTTACTTTGCAACTACACCCAACATTAATATGTATTAAGCATAAAAAAAACTGTTACAATATTTCATTTCATTCTAGCTGCAGACTTTAGGAGGAAGGGCTGTAGTTTAAAGAGGGTGATGGATGGGAAGGAGGCTGATGTAAGCTAGGATATATAGACTGGTGCAAAATGCAATTGTGCCAGATTTCCTCATAAAAGGTGAAATCCACAAGTCTCATTTTCAGTTGAATCCAGTATTTTTTACAAATTAGACTTTGGCATGCTTACCTTTCTTTCTTTCTTTCTTTCTTTCTTTCTTTAAGAAATAGCATTTTAAAAAGTGTGTATGTCTGTGCTTTACCTGAGTTTTACATATTTTCCAGCCATCTTCAATTTATACATCCTAATAAAACAGGCATTTTCCTATCATACAGCACATTTTGCATAACCTGGAATAGCATTTCCATAAATCAACAACAAAATGGCCAGCATACATTATGCAGTATGTTTACATTAGCATTTTTTTTTTTTTTGCCAGAGCTTGCATTCTTGCAAAACTCAGCTACAAGCTGCAGAGTCAGAAAGACCATGTAGCGCCCTAGCATAGATGTTAAGGTGCTATGTGTTATGAGTTGTTAGACTTCGAGGGAGACCAGAGCAGTGATAAATAAATACTGGACTTTGGACAAATCATGGCCAAAATACAGATCAGTTTTGGCTCAGAGATTAAATTACGTGTTAAAAAAATCTGTTACAAAGCTCCTGAGAAGCAGCTAGCTAAGCAGAGAAGCAGCTAGCTAAGCAGGCTGGCCCTTGTTTGGTCCATGCATTTCAGCTAAGAGTGAGGTAAGAAAAAGACAACAAGGAGCAAATGTTTATACATTCTACTACTTTTATTAAGCAGGGTACTCATTTTTAATTATAAGCCATATGTGTTAACAGCTAGCTACTTGTTATCTACCAACCTCTCTGTGATGGGATTTCATTCTTTCGAAATGACGTGGAAATTAGCTTTAACTGGCTCAATGAAAGTGAATTTTATGCTTTGCAATTAATATCAAACAGTAATAAAAATTCAGTTCACTTTTGAACTGAAAAGCTTAACTGAATAACATGTATATGTTTACAAAGAATGATCAAGGCATAATTTAAGTCTAACATTAAAACAAGTGACTTGTTGCTCTTAATTTTCAGCTAAATATTGCTTCATATTTTTCTTTTGATCTGAAAACAGCACATTAGTGTTTCATGCACAGCTTTCCAAAATAATAGATTATTGTTGAGAGCATAGTGAGGGTATAGGACTCCATAGTATGATTTTATATTAATAATGTTATCTATAAAAAGTCAGGTAATAGTAAAAAATATCTCAGAACACAAGAGAATGTTTTGAAAGCTGTTCCTTTTTTTGTTTGTTTGTTTAAAGCCACCTAAAAGAGAAGAAGAGAAGCTGAAACATGTGAAGGTTTTGTCATTCCTGCTTGAATAACTTTTTGTTTTCTTGCAACCTTAAAATTGATTGACACATTGTTTAGCCGTTAGATTCGCAGTGACTTTTCATTGTTTGGTAAGACTGAATCAGTGGTATGCTCTAACAAATTATAATGTGCACATTGACATTTCCTTTTTGCTTTTCTGATCAAATATGTCATAACTGGCCAAATATACATCATGTGGCTTTCAGTTGATCAAAAATAATAGTGGGGGGCTGGCTTTAATGTCCTTTTGGCATCATAATTTGTTTGACCAGAATGACTGATGGTGTGTTTTTGCTCCAAGTATCTCAGGGTCTTCCTCCTACTTTTGCTCTCCCACTTTCTTGTTCCCTCTACCTCCTCTCATCCTTCAGGGGATCTCTGCCTTGCTTTTCAGTCGCTCACTTTCTCAGTACGACTCTCTATCGCTCGCTCACACACGTAAATGCTGGTGCGTCCTCCCAGGTTGTGAGTGGTTGCTGAGAGCGACTGCAACAATGTCCCCGGTGTTCAGACACTGTCACCTCCTTTTACTCTTTCTCCCCCGTTTCCATCCCGTTATCACACTTAATCCCTCTCTGCCCGTCTCTCGCAATATATCTATCATTTTTATTTCTTGTCCCAGAAAAATTTTGGTTTCTTCTTCTTTTGCCGTAATACAGTTAGTGGTGTTTTAGACTTGCTATCAGGTTTGTTTCCCCACTACTGCACCTGAAAAATTGACTCCAATTCTTACCGTCTGTCAGCTCCACAGCATGGCATGTCTTTTAACACATCTGAAGCCTTTGAGTGAGAAGTGTGAGAGTGGAGGAGGAGGAGGATTATGAAGAAGAAGACCATGAAAGACTTGTTGACACTTTTTACTCTTCTGGTGCAACAAAGAAGCCAACGCTCAGGTAGCAAAACTCATGATCTGTAAGCAATGTGCATAAAGTACACAAAGAGATACTGTAGAAGAAGAAGAAGAAGAAGAAACTAAAGGGGACACATACATGCACCTCACACAGTGGTGGAGGAGAGAGTGACATGCTGAATGAAAGATGGGGGAAGCAAGACAAGCAGGATAGGGAGGGAATGGAGGGTTTTAGTAGCTGTGGGTATTCAAAGCACAGTGTTCACAGTGAGAGAGTGACTTACTGAACAGGGTGTCTGTTTCTGTGCCTCTCAGTCAGCTTTAAACAGCTCTGCGCAATGCTCAACAGGAACCCTGCACTCCTGAGACTCTTGCTTGTCTCTTCGTTTTCCTTGTCTGGTAGCCTTTTTTTTTTAACCTCTTTCCACCTGCCTTGCTGCCATCTCCTGTTTTCCCTCTTTCTTCCTCTCTCCACTTCTCCTCCTTGTTGATATTTCATTTCTTTCACCCGGATCTGAATATTGTACTCCCTGACCCACTCCTCCTCCCTCCCTCCCTCTCTCCCTCCCCCTCCCTCTCTCTCTCTCTTCCTTCCCTCCCTCCCTCCCCCCTCTCTTTCCATTGCCTTGTTTCCCTATTTCTCTCTCTCTCTCTCCCTGCGAGGAGAGAAAACAGCATCAACGGCTGAGCCACAGTAACAGCACATGCAACAGGGTGCAGGCAGCACCTTCTGCTTTACCACCTTCCTCTCTGACTCTTGTTCCCTCCCAGAAGAAAGCTGCAGAGAAGAAAAAGAAGAGCACAGGAGTGAAGCCGTGCAGGTGACGATCTGTTGCACAACAGATCAGAAGAAGAGAAAAAGTAATATTAACAGGGAGAAAGGAGTCAGAACTTGCATTTGCCCAGTCTTAAGACTTAAGGAAAGGAGGGAGAGAGACAGAGGCTGTTCAGTAGCTAGTTGAGAATGAAGTGGAGATGCCACCTGTGGCACTAGTTTGATTCAAGAACAGCCTCCTCTACTCAGCGTGGCTGCCCTAATTTTCACATCTGTTGACTAAATTTTTAACGCTAATGGCTTCCAAGAAGAAGTGGGCAGAGCGGAGGGAGTTAAGAAGGGAGCGGCCATTCTCCACCCGGGATGATTCATCTGTTGCATCCGGGACATCTGGGCCAGGGCGTCCCACCACCAGGGGGCGTTTCTCAGAGTCGTGGAAGAGGCTCAGTTCCAGAGGGGGGTCCACCAAGAGGGGGGTGCTCAACTCTCAGCAGCCACCGGTAAGATGTTTCGAGGCCCCCACTACTGGTTCCCCCAAAGATTAATCGATGACCTGGGTGCTGGGAGGGAAATGGGACAGGAAAGGCTGCTGTTAAGTCGTTGGGAGTTAAGCACCTGTGAGGGCTCAGGAGGTAAATGGGGTAAAGGAATTTGGAAGACTAATTCAACCAACAAATTTACCAGTTTAGTAGTAGGGACTTCACTATATTCTTGAGTGATAAAAATAATTTATAGTGTAAGTAAGATGCTGTTTTTGCCACTGTGTAGTTTTTTATTTTTATTTTTTAGCTTTACACTCTTCCATTACCTGTTACCTTGGAAACCAGATGCAGCAGTCAGAAGAGCATTATCATATTTGGTTTGTTGTATACATATACTCTAAATACCACAAACATATAGGATCATTTACTGGTTATGGCTTAAAGCCGCTACATTTTCTAACTTTGATGCCAGTCTCCTGTAGGAGCACCACAAAGACTAATGGTGATTAAGGTGCTTGTGTTTCCTGCACATAATTAGCAAAATGTCCAAAGGACCAGTCTGCAAAAATGCACCCAGTGGATATTTAATAGGGACATACACTAGTGATTCAAACAAATGAAACAACCTACCTTGTGTATTGGAAAAAACATAAGACCGGCCTGAGGAGAGTACCATTTGCAAGTCTGACATTTTTTTTACACGCAACTACCAGCTTTACGACTATTAATATGGATATTTCCATCTTTATAATAACCATCAGCAGCTGATTTCAGCAAATATTTATTTTGCAGTGAAATGATAATTAGTTAATATTTATGTGGAAAATCATTTTCCACTATTTTCTTGATGCAACTTGCAGGTGATGTGTATAAATTTGTAAATGGTTACTGAATACTGGATAGTGACTCTATAAACATTAGTGGCTTTGAAAAAACAGCAGCATTTAGTAATGACAGTGGACTCAGTTATTAAACCTTTTGGTATAGAATTTAAATTATATTTGGAAATCATTATTTTGTATTGGCTTATATTACACAAGCTAAGGATCATTTTTGTCATTTCACTGTTTCTTCACAGGAAATGGTTTACTAAAGCTTAATTATCCATTAACAATTTATTTGCAATGACATCTGGCCTATGCATAATATGGATTAATATGCCCTCATAAGCAGTATATCCTTTTAAGTGGTAACAAAGTGAAATAAACTAAATGCCACCTGACAGCATCATATTCATAGTGGTACTGCTGTGTTGTTGTAGTGTGAGGACATCCAATAGATTATTTTACAATCTGTGAATAATCCAGGAGACAGAATTAAACTATTAGCATTTAGGAGATAGTTAAGTTAAGAAAATGGTCAGAGATGAATTGCTGACGCTCAGGCTCTGTCTTGCTGTTTTCAGTTCTCTTAATTTCTTATTTCTGTTTTTCTGCTTGTCTTCTTGCTCCACTTCAAAATGCCAGGATGTTTGATTACTCTGTCTTATGGCAGCACCTGTCAAGCTGGTGGGAAGAAATTTCTCCATAGTCACTGCAGCAATGATGAAACTTTTGGGTAATATGATTCTGAGCAATGCAGGGTCTCAGCCACGCTGTTTTCAAAATATAGATCTTCATTGATGTCTATGGATTTAGATGAAAGTAACTGAATCGATTAGCCCAGCTATCACACTTAGCCAATCTGTGGCATGATTTGGCAGCAGTACCTGCAGTTGGAGATGTGCAGGATACAGAGATATGCACAGATGGAGATACTAGCTCTATTTCCATTTTTCAGTTGTGCTCCAGTACCCAGTGATATATTGTATTGCACACATCTTTTGATTAAAGAAAAAAAACTCAAAGGAAATGTTGCTTTTTTGGGGGGGATTTCTTTAAGCAATGTGGATAGTGGGCAACAAGACAGATTTGTTACACACGGGCTAGAGATCATTTGAATGTAAAAATATGTTATTAAAAAAATAAATAATAACATATTTTGTAACAGCAAAGCAATTATGTATTCTCCTGATTGTACCCCTTATGTACACATCATCAGCTTCTCTTGGTCCTTTGGGATTTGAGTTGCTTGGATATGAACCACTGTCTCATACTATACGGCAACACCACTGCTAGTGTCACATCATTAGTCATCCATTATGGCCAGGTGTGTGTGTATATTTTTTACTTAGGGTGTGAGCCATCATGTGTGTGACTAACTAAATGAGTGGGACAGGCAGTGAAGAATAGAAATAGTAAGAGAAAGTCAATGACAGATGGAGAATTACTCACCTGACAGTCCAATACTTTGTAAGTATGCTGAATGTTGGAAAGACGGGAAAATTAGAGGCCAAGGTAGACAAGGAGTGAGAGGTTAAAGTATTTTGAAAACATTTAGAATACTGTTATGGATTTAAGCGTGCCACTTTGAGTCTACAGTAAAAATCTGCGTGCAATAAATGAAAAGAAAACAGAAAAGTATAGAAAACAGAAAAAGGCAAATAAGGCAACCAGCTACAAAGGCTTTTTCAAACTAGGGGATGACAACTTCTATCAACTTATGTTAAGAAGTTCAGCCAAAGTGCTTTCATAAGCCTGACAAATTTAATGTTCCTACTTAGGTCTTTAAGTTAAAATGACTTATTTTCTTAAGTTATAAACATGTAATTACACTTCTTATTCCACATCTTATTAGTAACTAACCAAGTGTTTGGACTGTTAGTTTTATCCTTTAAACATTTTTTTTTAAGTATTACCTCTTTTATTTCCTCCCTATAAAAGTCAATTTGTTACATTTGTCATTACATTACATTTGTGTAACTTACTACTGTTATGTATTTCATTATTACCACAAAGCTGACAGGCCATTGTAAATCAAATGTTGGCTCCTTGGTTTAGCATCATGCTGGGTGCAGGGATCGTTTATGTAGAAATAAGAAGTTAGTACGCGTTGCTTTTGCAGGTGCAGGTCAGAGATTAGATGTTGTGTTCTCAGCAGTAGATATATGTTTCTGGCATGGGCACAGTTGGGAATTTATGGTCACATTGTTGTTCTTTTTGCACAACTCTTTCTAGAATTGTCAGACATTTTTGTCCCATTTTTTGTACAAATGGGCTGCAATATCCTTTAATAATATCCATCTATCTATTTTTTCCCCACTTATCCAGTTCTGGAGGTTATCCCAGCTGTCACAGGGCAATAGGCAGGGTACATATTAACATAGAGAGGCAGACACCCATTCATGTTCACACTCAAACCTATGGCCAATTTAGAGTCATAATTACCTTAGGGGTGGGATGGTACGGTTGGTATTTAGTAGTTGCAAGACTAACAAACTTACTTTTTAAAATTTGCTGGATTTGTGACTGGCAATAGCTTGATTTAGCTTTCAGTTCTGGCAGGGCCAAGAAGATGCTGTGCCAATAAAGTATAAGGGACCTATTAGTTGTAATACCGAAGTACTCAAACTCATTATAGTTCATGCTCCTCATAAAAAGAAGTATATTCTGAAAAAGCTGACATGTATCCATCCATTTGATAGCAGACAATCAAAAGCCTGAAATGTCTTATCAACCTTATGTGTCAGTTTTTCTGCATTTGTCAGTCTGCTGTTATTACAAAGACTGCCATAACACAAAGAAACACTCATAACCATCGTGCTTCGACCTAGTATGGAAGGCCATGGGTAATGCCTTGGTCAGTAATAGGGCTATAAAACTGAAGATGATTCAGCCTCGTGCTCGTGTGTAAACTCCTGTTTGAGCAATCACTTTTGTGATGTGATCTTAACCATTTGCAACACAGTGTCAACTGATGTGCAAAATACTGTACAGCGAGCCAAAGTCCAAAAATCATGCAAACCTTCCTAATTTTCTTTCTGGGTTTTTACGTATTCTTATTAGTGGCCCATAAATGCTTATGTTTATATGTATGCCTAAAAAAAAATCGGTGTGCAGCAGGTTATGTTGTCTGGTCATAGCAGGCCCTAACAACTGCTTTTACTTGGCTGTATAAATTCTCATTATATAATCCCAGAGAGCCAGCAGGCACATTACCAGAACCCAGAAACTGCATTAATTAAAGTGCGCTTGCTAATTAATATTATTGATTACACCTGTGCAGTTCCAGCACTGAAACATGTCTGAGCAGTTTCCACATATGCCTTTCTAAATATAAAGCTGCATATTGAGTATTTATACTTCAGTACCACTGTCATCAACGTAGTAATGATAACTTATTGCTGCCTAAGAGAAGGAAGGTCCTGGAGGATGTTGCTGATGTTACTATTGGTTGCCCTTGGTTGACCCTCACCCTTGGTTATACCGACACCTTAAAGACTGCTACTCCTACTTTTTTAATGCATATGTTTGGTGGGTCCACTGGCATAGGTTATATGTGGATTTGTTGCGAATGGTTCAAAGTGAGTTCCTTATGTAACTCGAATACTCGCTCATCTCTTCTCGCCTCTTTCACAGACAAAGACTTGGTACAGTTAGAGTTGTTACTTCATATCTAGCTGAGCTTTTCACAGCCACTCTGGACAAATTTCACACCAAATTAGGTTTGGAGCAACTGCTTAAAATTTTCTATGCACAAGTCTGTAGAGATTAAATGTGTGATAAAGTGTTTGTCTCCATTTGGGTCTTTCTTTACTGCCATGTGAATGCCCTCCAGTTCATGGAGCCATCTGTGAATCATAGAGACCGTCTGCTCAGTAAAGCTGGAGAAGTCCCACATCTCTTTTAAAGGTCCAGGGGGATTTTTTTTCTTTCAGGTTTCAGTTATGTGTGTGATGTCTGTTTGAATGTAGGTTCTGTGTATTTTAATATGTGAACCATGTGAGAATATGTGAGGGGTCTCCTTTTGAGGATCATGGCAATTTGAGGTGGGATGGTAGTGTCACAGCCTTGCAGCTTATACCATCTCTGTCATGCTTTGGTTGTAATGAGCCTCATCTCACGCCACAGTGGGACCATGCTGTCTATAAAACAGACATTTCCCCCTCTCTTGATCACTCCTGGCCCTGGCGCATGACATCAAAAGCTCCCATAGCCCATTTGTCTTTTTTAGCTGTTAAGACACATTGCTGCCTTTTACTATGCGTTTCTTCAGATTTCTTTTATGTTAAGAAATTAAGAGAAAAACATTGAAAGTTACATCAAATAGCTTTTTTGTTTTTTTAAATGGAAACCTGGCAACTTTGGCCACAGCAGGAAGCCTTTTTATGGAAAAAGCCCATGAGTCACCCTTTATTCTGTGTGTACTCTGTATATAACCCAGCTTGTAGCAAAGAGAGGAATAATTTTGTCACACCAAATTGCTACATCATGTTATTGCGGTTGTAAGTTAAAATTTCATTTCCAATTTTTTTTAACAGAATTTTGAATGTTATTAGAAAATAAAAAAGGATGATCACAGGGCAGTTGTACTGTTGCTGCCGGTGTAACCTAATTTAAAATGCAACTAATTTACATCACTGTAAAAACCTCCTGCTGAGAGATCAACTTCTATTGTGGTTACATTTTTTTGTGGTCAGTCCTTTAAGTCTGCATTTGACATTTATGCCAATAAATCAATAAAAACAGGTGTTTTTTTTTTTTTTTACCTGTTTGTAAGAGAAACAGATTCAGGCTTTGATGCTCCCATCTCCATCATACTAGTTGACTCTATTTCAGAAATGTTCTATAAAAAGTTGTATCTGGTAATTTTCTACAGCAATTCATGCTGATATTTCCCTCTAGGCCTCTCTGGGTCTGCTTGTGCTCAACATGGTTTTTGCATAAAAATACCCCAACAAATAACCTGCATGATGATCTGCTGGGTAAGCTATGTGATCACGACTTGCCCTGGCATCCAGGCCTACAGGCCTACAGTCAGCCTTCCGATTGCTGGGGGAGGAGATGTGTGCGAGGAATCTGAATCGTGGCAAGAGGTGTGTGCTAGACATTTAAAAAAAAATCCTATCTTGCTGTCCCCTGCGGTCACTACAGCAAATTTTGCTTTTGCTGTTTCGTTCATGGACTATGTGTCCTGCAACGTGATTGCTCAGAATTTAGGATTAAGAGGCTGTATGAATATGTATAATTGCCTCACAAAACTGGAAGGGTGGGGCTTAGCATTAGATGCCTTTACAACATATAACAGAAAAGTTTTTGATGCAACAAATGATTTCTGATTGCTGGGGGAGGCGACGTGTGTGAGGAATCTGAAATAATGCTGCTGAGTTTGTAAAGTATTAATGACAGAGTTGGAAATTCTACTTTGTTTGCTCACTTGCCCCTAGGGTGATAACAAATTTATTTGTATATGTTTGTATTTTTTTTTTATTTATAAAATATTTTCATAAGAAGTTTAACCATACAATTTTTCTAGACCACTGTATCTGCTTCACTGCTTCATTATGTTCTTTTTGGAAAAGAATAAATGTTCATCAAACAGCTCCCAGATAACAGTTGTATTAGCTGCTAGGCTAATACAACTGTTAATTAAGTGCAAGGCTTTTGATTTTTCAACATTTCTGCTTCTGCTTGTGTTTAAGTCTCATTACAAATTGAGTCAAGTATAATAATGCTTCTGAGGCCGAGGTCGTAAAGGAGGGAAAAGTTTTCCCAGTTCCTATAGAAACAGCGCATTTTTTTTTTAGAGGAATGGTTCAGAACAAAAGTCTGTGGCTCACAAGCTTGTTTGTTCTTTCTGCTCTGTTGCACAAGCAGTCAAAATATTAAAAATAATAATAGATGTCAGATGAGTGTTGTTTGCCTCTTCTAGCCATTTTTACCTTTTACATTTTTACACCTAACAGTGTCTGACAGAATAGTGCCGTACGGATGATCAACAGTTAAGGAGAACAAAATACAAATCGCTGTCATTTTCACACTGATTGGAATCGATTTCAGTTTCATGCCATTTTTTGGTAGCTGTTTAGATCCAAAACTCAAGGAGTGTGAAAGCTTTGATTACATTCTGAGTGATTATGACCTTTCTTTTTTGTGTGATTTGTGATTTGTTTTTAAAATACTATCTCTCAGTGTAAATATTCAGCAAGTGTATGTGATTAATAAAATGTGAAAGTCATGCAAAAGCTATTTTGTATGACCTTCCAATTTCTTTTGCTGCTGTGGGGATATTAGAGCCCCCTTGTGGCTCCTGCAGAGACAGAAAGAGATTAAGAGACCACTCAGCAGGCAATTATTTGACAGATATTTGCCTGACATTACTTTGAAATTGTGAGACCTCAGCTTTATTTGATTGGGAGGCTAACGATAGCTAATTTACTGACATGCATGGATAATGTTATGGGTTACTACTTCAAGGTAGTGCTAAGACCACGTGTGAAGAAGGATGATTTATACAGATGGTCTGCTAATGGGAATTGCATTTGCATACTGTTATTGTCTCAGCACCACTTTATGTTGTTTCTGATCTCTTAACAAGCTTCATGTTTTTCTAACTTGTGACCTTTCAATTTTCAATGCTAACCTGAGCTAGCAGCATTCTTAAGTTTACTTTTATAAAACTGTTTTTAATAAAAAAAAATACTATTCATATTATGTATAGTACTGGGCTCTAGGTATCAAGGGGCCAGAAACATTTGTGAAGTATATATTTCAAATGCACATTATTTTCATAGTGTCTTTCATTGTAGTATAGTAAGCTGAGACCTATGGCCTCTTAGTAATCCACTGGCATTTTGTAGTACAACTCATGTTAGTTAAGAAGAAACACAGCAAACGGAAGAGGGAAATGAGGCGGACCATCTGGAGCAAGGCTAGTGGGTGGCAGATGGATAGAGACAGATGTGGGAAATGTGAACACATCAATCCCCACACCGCTCTTAAACTAGGATAGCCTGGCAACAAGTAGCTAACTGGGAATTAGCTGTCAAACATCCCGAATTTAGTACACAAAATTCAAACACATAAGATGACCTTATGAAGATCTACATAGGCCACATGATACCAGAGTTGGAGGAGGGGGAGAGCTCCTGACAAGACCAGGAAAATTACCAAAAAATATTTTTCTTTTATTTTAGAGTTTCTCTGAATTCAAAGTTTGGAACAGCTGAGTAGTTGGTCTATCTCGATAAGTGTCATGCCATGTCTAAGACCTTCGTTTCACTTTCTTTTAGCACCAGTCATGAGTCATAACAATCCTGAGGCTGGGCTGCTGGCATGCCAACGCAGCTAAGTCCTCAACATTTTAATCTGCTTAACACACGTTTCAGTGGCAGACCAGTAGTACAAATAAGCTGGTTATTTGATGGCAGGGAATGTGTGCGTGTATGTGTGTGTGTGTGTGTGTGTGTCTGTTGACTGACATCCATAGCAACAGTAGCATGGAAACAGCCTGAAGTATCATGTAGAGTTTGTTTAAGAAGTGAACACTGTGGGAGGTGTCAGATAGTGGGAGAACGTGCTGCAGAGACAAAGCATCTTTTGGGAGGATAAAAGTGGTTTTTTGTACGTGATTGTGTTTGTGTGTGTATGTGAGACAGAGGAGGAGAGGGAGTTTGTGACACAGATGGAGCGTTAAGTGCCAGAGGATTGAGTAGGCATAGTAAATTTGAAACATCTCAAAGTGTTTGGTGTTACAAATAAAAGCTGAACATTTAACCACTTTTTTTTTTTATTACTGCCTCTGACAGCTATGGCAGTGTTTTCAGGTTGTCTGTTGTGCATATGTTACCTCTGAAATGGCTTGAACAAATTTCTTCAAGTTCGCGTGGACTCAGGGGTTAACCAATTAGTTTTTGGTGGTCAGTGATCACTATTAACTGACGTCCATCCCATTCTGGGGACACGAGGAGCTTCTTCAGGGTCCTCTTAACAGCAAGCTTCACCACTCATCAGGCATCTTTGTAAGGCATCTGGGCAGGTATTTGGGTCAAGTCCCTGTCTAAATGAATAGGGAGAGAACCATAACTTTAATTTCAGTGTTGACTGGGACATAAAATCTCATTTAAAAACAGTTTCTTGACTTTTAATACGAATGTGTGGAATTATTTATGCCTCAATCCTGAGTGTGGAGACAGTCAGTGTCACTGACTCATCCCACCAGAACTCACTTTATGAATACAGTGAGCCAGTACCTACATATTCGCTGCAATAACAAGTCAGGGTTGGTTTATGTTTCCCAGAGGTGGGACAACGGCTGTCATTGGCTCAGCTATGATTTGTGCTGCAGACTTCTTCAGTGTGACTTTTTCTCTTTAATAGATGGATGTAGCTTCTGGGTCTGAAAAATGAAGCCAGTGAAAAGGGACTTTAAACATGCAGTCTTTCTAATTGCCAACAGGGGGCGAATACTTGTAAAAAGGAGTCCAGGTGTGCAGAAGTCCATGAAAAACAGATCTGTTTCTCAGTGTCCTCAAGAAGCAAGTACTTTCCTGAGTTTAAGGCCACTGTCACATATTTCAAGTCTTTTTGAACATAACATTGTTCAATTTGATAATTATGGTGTCTGTTGCAGTCATAAAGAGAGTTAAGTAGGATAGATTTGGGTGCAGACTTAACTTGTGATTGACACGTCGCAAGTGAGCATGTAGTGTCCCTTCACTCCTCATTCCCTATGTACTATTTCTAAACAGCAACATGGTGATGTTAGAAACTCCCAGTTCAAGGCATCATGACAGTAATTTTGGCTGTCACATTTTGGAGGTGTGGTTTTTGTTGGAGCATGTCTCAGGAGGTCTTCTCCCTGGAAACCATTCAGAAGGATGATGTGAATGGTGAACCTTGGGCTGGGGAATTGAAAGGGCAAAAATGAACTGTTGCCATGAAAAGGAAAAGGGAGGGAAAAGAATAGCCAGATGACAGGGTTTGATAAAGTTGCATGGCATACTATTATTGCTGTGGCTGTGATTCCTCCACTCTCCTTGATGCGAAAATGACCACGGTGGACATGATAGACATTAACTGCATATTTGGAGTGATCATATGTGTGGAAGTTGGCTGATTAAAGTCGTATGTCGACCTTAAAAACTCTCATTTCGATTGCGGCAGTTTGACTCGAGTTGAGTCTTTGTGATATAGTCCGCCAAGTTTCTCTGAACTTTAAGTGAGTTTGCCTGCAGTGTCTGCTTTTGTCTAGATAAATTGCTATAAATAGAAAACAGGGGCTGACAGATTTTTGTAGATGAAATACCACATCATACACCAACAAGAGCTTCTCATTTTCTTGCAGTCTTCTAAATACCATGCAGACAAGAACACATGCACAGGTGACAAAGAAAATATGTGATCAGACCTCATCAAAATTGGAGCTTTAATTGGGCTTTTATTCATCACTTATTCTTCCTCTCAGATCCCACTGATCTACACATCAATTCATCACCTTCTTTTCTCTGCATTTGATTTCACAGAGACATGGAGGTGTTATGGCAGTTCAGTAATACTTTCTGCAAAACTTTTGGATCATCGTTGACATTTACTGTGAAAGAACACTGAATTAGACTGAGAAGACCTTTTTCAGCTTCCTTTGTCTATACTTTGTACACTTTACCTTTCAGGCTTGTGCAGCAGAGTGGCAGAAGTGAAATAATATGCATGCGCAGCTTCATGCCAAAGCAGAGAGAAATGAAGCAAAAGAAGCATTTAAATAACAATCTCTAACTAGAATGTGATGCTAAAAATGAGGGGTTTCTTACCTTCTTCACAAAATGTTAAAAACCTAAAAAAGACGTGTGACCTCAATATTCCTGAAATAATTAATCAGATACACTTGTAATTGTGATTAGAGTGGGATAGAGTAAAAACATGCATAAAAACAAGGCATTGTGACTTGCTAAAGCAATATATAGCCTCTTAAAAAAAGAACATGCTTTGAGTCGCTCCCCTTATGGATTTGTCAGATTACTGGCATGGGTCCTGATCAAAGCTTTTTTAAACCCGCCTCTAAGCAGCCTCGCTCTGAATTCCTTCCGCTAATTTATCCTCACTGAGACAGAAGAGGAGAGGAACATAAGTGGAGCGAGAGAGGCAGACAGGAGTGTTGCAGAGATGCTCAGTCATGCCTCGGCAAAAACAGCTTCCATTACCTCCCAGCGCATATTAGATTATAGTTTTGCTGAATTCTGAAAGAAATTCAAAGTCTTAATTTCTCATTTCCCATCCTCCTTTCAGAGAAATCATTAGTGTTTTTTTCACTGATTATGGTGCCATGTATTGATTTATTGATTTGATGAACAGGGACAGACATTTGAAATCTCTACTGGCCTCTCAGTCTATACAGTGCTGTGAAAAAGTATTTGCCCCCTGGATCTCTTTTTAACCAGAGTTAACCAGAGTAATTACAAAATGCAGTTTTTAGATGATTTCATTCATTAGGAAAAAAAAAGCTATCCAAATCTGCCCCAACCCTGTGTGGAAAAGTACCCCCCCCAAATAGATAAATATTGTATTTACTGTGATTAACCACATTTCACTAGTCACACCCAGGCCTGATTACTGCCAGACC
>JAMQGT020005612.1:0-84053 GCA_024447675.2 Pterophyllum scalare
CAACATTACAATTTGATGTTACCGTTCCATGCAATACTATCCTTCTATTAGTGGTTCATTTTAGTTGAGCTACATTTCTAACCCATATATACACTTAGCATTTAAAAGGGTGATATTCTTAGAGTTTGCCCAGGCATTTACAGAGAACAAAGAGCAGTACAAACTCTTTGACTTCCCATGAATCGCAGTCTAACTATAATTTCTTCGGTGTTTGCTCATGGAGGTCACAATGTCATGGCTAATCTGTAATGCAAAGCCTTATGGCTTCTGAATTCAATTACCTCCAACTATTTCTTTTACGTGTGCTGTGATTAATTAAATCACTGTAGGAGGAGGGCAGGTGAAGGTTATCTATATGAAGTATCTACATGAATGAACCTATTTCAATTTAGGTGAAAAAGAAGAGGGCACATTCAAGGCCATTTTTTCATTGTTACAGACTGTATTTAAACTTGCACAAATTAATAACTTTTTTCTTGGTGTGCATTCAGTTTTCAATTTTAACGTAACATACACGCACTGTAATATGAAGGGCGCGCTTATATTTCTCCTGCTTACTCAAATTGCCCGATATTAATGGATGAAGCTTGTTATGATATTTTATCACACCACCTTTTTCCATTTTTTTAATCCAAATTTTGTATCAAAGCAAACAAAGATAAACACCTTGTCTCACTGCCTGCATCCTCAGCTGTTTCTTACCTCCTCTGTGCTTTTATTTAATTTTCTTCCCTTTCTCCCTGCCCTCAATCCTTTTTCTCTGTATTCATTTTCTCACTCTCCTCTCGGACTCATTCTGCTCTCCTCTCTGTGAGGCAGTGATTAAAAAGCATTACAGCCAAGGCCTTAGACATATCAAGAGAGCTGTGTATCGGCTGAATCAACAGTGTTGAATGGTGCCAATCATTTTATTGATTTCTTCATCTTGCAGTTTGACATTGTATGCTTTGAAATGAAAAGGAGGAGAAATGCTCCAGTGTGTGAGCAAATCGGAGTGTGTACATAAAGCTTTTTCAAAAACATACTGCATATTTGTTTACTTTCATATATCAACATGCAGAGGGTAAGCTTACACATGGTATATGCTTCCCCTCTGTTCACATGGAAAGCGTCCTATGCTGCCGGAGTGCCATCCTTGTCCTTTGTATAAATATATCTGTCCATTTTATACAAGCCAGACCACATCTGGCTGGGTAACTTATGAGAAAGCCATGAATACACAGCCAAGTGCAGCGCTCAGCATTGGCTCTAGTGCTTTCTGATTGCATTTGTGTTTCCTTACAATGTAATAGTTTTACTGGCCTTGCCCACTTAAGATCAAATTGGGCTACATGGCCCATGACATAAAATGAGTTTGACACCCCGTGCTCTCGTGTGTTAATGTGCTGGCTCCATCTGCCATATTTACAGGCTTTGAACTCATGTTTCCTGTCAGCCAGAGATGTCCTTTTTTATATATTTGCCTGCATTCCAAAACTGGAGGTGACAAGTTCCACAACATGAAATATACAGTAAAAACTGGAGAACAAATTCAGCAGAGGAAAAACACAAGTTGTGTCACCAAAAGTGGTTGTTAAGAAGAGTAATACCTGCACAACTCCACTGACATGTGCCAGTGGTTTTGCAGTTTTAGGCTTAAATGTGCAAATGACCCATTGTGGCAAGAGGATATCAAATTGACCTGGTTTTATTAAGACAGTGTTTGCAATATAACCTGTAGTCAGAGAAAAACACCCTGCTGTAAAGCACTGATTCCAGTAATTTAAAAAAACAAACTGTTATAATATTGTGGAGCCAATTTGATTGCTACAGCATTTCTGGCAGTCGCATGGTTATAGCTGTTGCATGGAAATTCACACATAGGCACAGTAGGATTAGCAACAGGATTGCCCAGACATCACCAAAATACCACAGGGGGAGATTACGCATATCTATCTACCACACTTCTTTCATCTTGTGTCGTGTGCAGTGTTTGGGACTGTGCTAGAAAAAAAAAGATCTGGTGGTTACTGCTGTTTTCCCTCTTCACTCTCTTTATCTTTCTTTCTATGACAGCACTTCAGGCCACACATGGATCCCACGAGGGCACTGCTGTGAGGGAAATTGATACAGTTCTCCACTGACCATGGACAGGTAATCAAATCAAGAAATGGCCTTTGTCCACAAACCTGACACTGGTGAATAAGGAGGTAAATGGCACACACACATCAAGATACAGTACATCACATACATGAATACACACACACACACACACATCAATAGTCTGCATAATATAACTCTTCACTCTACAGCCAAATGGATTTGTCTCTGGCTTTTTTTCATACTAAGAGGCTTATATGTATTTAATATTTGTTCTTCACTTTCTTGATTTTCTTTAAATCAAATGCAATTGTTAGCATTTCTGAAACAATCAACAAGTGGCTATTAACCAGTGGGGTAATTACTTAAACTTCCTTTATTGCAAAGTTTAATGGTGAAATTCCCAACCTGGACAATAAGCATAGCTATAGTACTGTGGAGTATTTGCCCCCTTCCTGATTTATTAGGGTTTTTGTTGTTGTTGTTGTTGTTGTTGTTTTTTGCATATTTTTCACACTTACATCTTTCAGATAATCAAATTCCAAGGTACTTGCAGCTATGCTCAGTGTCTGCAATGTTGCCTTCTGGTAGTGCAATCCCCTCAATTCTGACTACCTTCTCCAGTCCGAATGGCATCCCGATGTCATTGCTGTAGATCCCAGTGTGGATCAGTGAATCGATGCCTTGTTCACTCCTGGCATACAGCTTGATGTCATCTATGTAGAGGAGGTAGCTGATGTTTTCTCCAGTCCACAGTTGGTATCCTTAGGCAGTCCTGTTAATGATCTGGCTGAGGGCGTTAAGGCCTATGTAGAACAGCAGTGGGGACAGAGCATCTCCTTGGCAAATCCCGCACTTGATGGTGACTTGTGCAGTTGGCTTAAAGTTGGCCTCTAGTGTTGTTCTCCACATTCCCACTGAGTTCCTGTTGAAGGCTCTTAGGGTCCCGATGATCTTGTATAGTTCTAGGCATTCCAGGATCCATTCCAGGCATTGAGTCATAGGCTTTCTTGTAATCAATCCAGATGGTGCACAGGTTGGTCAGTCTGGTCTTACAGTCTCGAGTAACTGCTCTATCCCACTGTGGTTTGCTGGAATCTCAAAGCCTTAGAAATGACTTTGTAACCCTTTCCAAACTGATAGATGTCAATAACTTTGTTTCTCAGCTGTTTCTTTAGATTGTGGCATGATGTGTTGCTTTTTGAGATCTTTTAGCCTACTTCACTTTGTCAGACAATTTCTATTTAAGTGATTTATTGGTTCAACAGGTCGGGCAGTAATGAGGCCTGGGTGTGGCTAGTGAACTTTGAAAAATTGTGGTTAATCACAGAAAATTAATGATTTAACAAGCATGTGTGGCATTTAATTTTCACACAGGCCCTGGTAATAATTATGTTCTGAGATAGTCTATGGCTTATGGTTTATGGATAGTCAGCATGTCAGTGGCCACCTATAACTAATAAGTGGTCACCTATAAATATTAGTACTCAGCTTGGACCCAAATAAAGCTAACTGTTGTAGAAAGGATTTAAATCAGAGATGGTATATTAGATGCTTGCATGACAACTGGGCGTCCCTTTGCCTTCCCAGCCCCTTTTGTATTAATCCAGGCATAGGATGACAAAGGGAAGTCCATAGGTCACATGGCTGGATGATGAACAAATGGACAGAGTGCACCACTTTGTCCCTTTAACACCAGAAATATTTCTTAAATCCTTGAAGTTAGACGATTAGGAGGGATGGTGGTAGTGTTAAGACTTCTTCTAAGACTGAAAATGACATTTAACACTTCCTTACAAATTCACTATCGGGAAACATCAATGATACATTTGACAGTGAATAAAACTGTTGCTGACAAAGAGAAGATCTGGATCATGGCATTGCTCTCCACACTGTGTCAATGTGCCAACTTCCTGACAGCTTCCTGAGTTTTACAAAAAGCACTGGTGTTAAAGTGTTTGTATTCATGTCAACCGAACCCTGAGGAAATTATTTTAAAATGGTTTTACGCTGACAGCAAAAGAAGGTAATAACAAATAAACACTGGCTGCAAACAACATTTATCTGACTCAAGTTTGCTCCTGGCTCAATCAAAACAATACTGTAAGAGGCTATTGAGAAATATATTTAAAGGGTATCACAGAGGTTTATGTGCAATTGTGTTTTGCTTGTGTCTGTGTATGAGAGAGAGAACAGGAGGATGAGATAGAAAAAGACAGAGAAAAGCATTTTGTGTTCATCTAAATCCATTCAGTTTCAAGCTAAGGTATAATGTGAAAACTGAAAACACATAAATTCAATGTGACAAGGGCTCAGTGGCGGATGAACACACTGCACAAAGTCAAATATGTCGACTCAAAAAAACACAGGAAAGAACATATATATTTTTGAGCACATGAACAAGCATTTACTCTTGCCCGCCCTTTATGAGTATAGGGTGCTTTTGGTGCAAGTAATTCTAAAATGGAGAGCTGCACAAAAATAAAGAATACAGTGAAATTATGATTTTTAAATGCAATATTATTCATCTGACAAACAAATAAACAGTTGTTTGCACAGTAAAACCAACAGCTGCATGCACTTTTGAGTATGAAAGAAGTAAATAAACTACAGAAAACACTCTGATCGGCCTTTTCATTACCTCATGGGTTTATAAGGATACATTACTGTGTGCACATGTGTGCCTGGTAATGTGTACTGTCTATATGTATGGTAGTTCTGTGCTTGACACTATGTCTGTGTTTGGCAGCTGGTTTGGTAGATGTAGGCACCAAAAAGAAGAAAAAAACAGATTATCAAGCAGATTTATTTGAGGAAAGAGTTCATCTAAGCTGTCTAGAAGCTTTGAAAGAAAAAAATAAACCGCCCCTGAAGGGAGGGGCAGTTTCAAAGGCTCCTGAAATTATATCCAGCTGGCTAAAAATACACTTTCTGACAGCATGTGTTCAGTATAAAGCAGGTAATGATAATTTTAGTCTAAAAAATAGAGTGAACCCAATTAACCCACGGTGGTGTTGCTGATAAAGCAAGGATTACAGTTTCATGATGCTGTTATCACTGGCTGCATTATTTAAAAACACCAACACTAATGTAGGGTAAATAGGTCAGTTTGGCTCAGACTGAAAGATGCAGTAAATTTCACTCACGTGTGTTGATCTTCTGCAGGGAGATATGTTTCTCTAGCTGGCGTCGCAGTTTGACCTCAGCACCATACTTTCCTGTGGTGCCATTGTCGGCCAGGATGAAGTGGGAGTGGAGACTGTTAAGAACCGTCAACTTGCTCATCGGGTTGGACATGGTCTGGTATGGTCGCACCACCTGGCCAAAAGAAGACAATATTTAACAGCTATGCAAACATTACACCTGACAATTTGGCAAAAGAAGCATGCACAGGAACATGCTTTCTTAGCAATGGAATATAAAACTACAATATGCTCCTGTTTTCAAGATTTTAAAATTAAAAGCGGTTTTCACAAATTTTGCTATTGTACCTAAAGATGAATTTAATGCCTCAAGAGAACACGACTTACCAAAGCTTTTTGAAATCTGAATAAAATAACCCTAATGATGTCATCTGGGAAGAGCTTGGCTCATGTTTGAGACTCGAAATATTTAATGGCTATTCTATGTTACAAACTGCGCCACAGAATTTCAAAGGCATTAGCATTTGTCAAGCAGTGAGACACTATAATGGTTCCATAGTGCAGGCGCAAAAGATCCCCAGTTCAAGATAGACATCCGTAGGAAGATTGTGTCAGGAAAGGCACCTGGCGTAAAAAAACTGCCAAATCAAATATGTGGAGCCATCCGCTGTGGTGACCCCTTGTGAATAAGGGAGTAGCCAAAAGGAGTGTTACAGGCACTGACAGACTATCTCAGAAAAAAAAAAACACTCAGAAAATACTAGCAGTGAAATCATGGATGATATACAGGTAGGATCCAATTTGTTCTGCTCCAGTTTTGACGGTTATTAAAAAAAAACAAAAAAACATCTGCCTTGTGAGTTTTTCAAAAGTACAGGATTACTCAAGTGCTTTGATACCAAGCACATTGTCAAATTAATTGTCAAAGATGTTTTCTTTTTTTGGTCTTTAATAAATAATTACAAAAATAGTGGTGGTGACAGTGCAGTGGTTAGAAATGTTCCCTCAAAGCAAGAAAATTCTTGGGGTTGGACCTTCTGGTCAGCTTGAGGCATGATGTCCATATAACTGTGTGGATATTCTCCAGATACTCTGGTTTCCTCCCAAAGACACACTTATTATGTTAATGTGTGGTCAGTGACCCCTCTTTAGCATGCCTCACCTTTTGCCCTGTGACAGCTGGGATAGGAACCCTCTGTACTGCAACCCTACAGTGGATAAGCGCTTAATAAAATTGATTTATTTTTAATTTTTTTAATTAAGAGTTGCCAATGCTTTTATACTGTGCATGTGGTGCATTCGCAGGAATGTATCCAATAATTATTAACATCACTTTCATTATACTGCTACTGAAATTACACTGAGTTTTTCAGTTTCTCAGAAGCTTGGATTATATATTCTACTGGGACACTGTCTGACACTTTGAAATAAACTCATCTGGTCGTATATAGACAGCTAAAACCAATCACGCATGAATAAAGAGCCTCGGCACTTAATCATCTAATTTCAGCCACCAACATTAATTGGCTCTGCCTGACTTATTCAGAGGGACAGAGTGCGGGACATTTTGATGAAATTTTAACAGTAACATAATAGTGATTCCCCGAGATTTCACTGACTCAGCATGGGTCTCATTTGGTTCTGCCAGCTGTCCAACTCGCTGTGAAGGAGTGTTTATTGGCTTACTCAGCATCTCAGTGAATAAGCTGTCAATTACACTTTACGGGTTCTGCAAACCCTTTTTTCACAGACTTACATCTTTGCCAACAAGGTCCTCTTGATTTTCTACGATGCCCCATGGAGCAATACCAATGGTGCATATCTTCCCCCGTGACTTGGAGGCGTGGTCTTTCAGTGCATCACCCACATGGCGAATCACACCTGCATGTGTACATGGGCACGTGTGCATGAATGTTCAATGCGTTTAGAGAAGGACAGAGAAAAACATGTTTTGTCATAATCAAAAATAATTACATACTCTGCTAAGATAGATAAAAAGAACCTGAACGCACACACACATATACACACACAAACACACAGGCCCCTTAAACACAGCCAGGTTGTAGCTCCAGGCCTCTAGTAGCTGTCCTCAGGGGAGCAGCAGTCAGACCTGGGGGCCTCTTATCCCATCTCTTCAGCTGACATTCATTCTTTTTTTCCACCTCTACACACTGTCCCTCCAATCCAACCATCCATTATTTAGGCGTCTCTCTTTTCTCTTCTTCTTTTCTCCTCCTGCACCCATTCTGTCACTAAATCTTACTTTCTATTCCTTTCTGTATTCAAGTGTGGGCACTCTACATCATCCAGTGTTGTATCATTTCTTCCTGTCTGTTCTTATCGCTTCTATTTAAACATTATTGTTCCACCTTTTATCTTATTTTGAGTGTGCTAACTTCAATCTAAGATCCTTAAATAGCATCTCTTTTTGTTCCCTAAAAACAATACAAGAAAAAAATAACTCTCTTACTGAAACCAAAGTGAAGTTGATAAGACAAATTTTACCCCACAGAAAAAAAATACCATATGGATGTGTAATGTGCACTAGTTCAGAGCTTTAATAGAGCTCTAGTTCACTTACCGAGGCTTCTTTCTATATACATAGCAACAGCAGATTTATGAATAATTCATGTGCTGCCAATCTGCCAACTGACACTCTGTTTTTTCCTGTAGTCATTTCAACCAATCTTGTTTCAGCACTTAAACTGTTGCCCAGTTGTCTTTCTGCTATCAAGCTCTGAAACTTTCTTCCTGGATTTTTTTTACACTTTCACCCCTACAACCTCAGCATTCAAGATCCAGTTGACTGAGCTCCTGACTTATTCTGCTCTGGGCCAAAATCCTAGAAAAAAAATCAGCACTAAGAGTAGGTGACTTCCTTAGCCTTATAAGAATACTTCTCTAAAGCAGTCTTCTCTGTAACTGTGATCCTTCTAGATTGTGAGGGCAAAGTTCCTGTATTAATTTCAGGGGTTACCAGCTCTGTTTGTTTATTTATTATTTTGGATCCATATTGAACACTACTATGGTAGAAAGTTGTTTTGCTTGGTTCCAAAAATAAGAATGATTGACAAGTATAAGTTTCTGATGGGCCCTAATTTCTGCCCTTCTCTCATGCAAGTAATAAAAGAATAATAACACTTGATCTGAATGAGCCAACCTTTCATTGACTTTCAGTGATTTAAAAAAAAAAAGCAGTCTAGACTACTTGACATGTTTTCATTGTGCGCTCAAAGCCATTTTAGAGCCTAGACACACTTGACAAATGGTTATTTATTAGCTGGTAACTTGTGATAAAGACTTGAACACACTCATCATACTCCTACTAGAAATGCCCACTTCATTTCTATAAAAAGGAACAAGGCTACACAAGTAAAATATCCACATTTTATATGTTTTACCCTGCATACAGTCATTCAAACAGCTATTTAAGCAAATTTTACTTTTTTAAACATGAAAGATTTTAAGTTGGCCTTGAAAATCAAAATCTGTAGTTTACCTGTGTTGACTCCTCCAGTGAATATCCAGGCTCCTGTTGTCATGGCAGCCTTGATGAGCCCTTTGCCAAAGACCTGCTTGAGTTTGGGCTGCAATTCAAAGTTTTGCAGCCCCCCGTGGACTGAGATGAGCAGCTTGGGCAGTTCCAGCTGCCACTCCTTGGTCATCAGGTGGAGTAGCAGGTCAGGCTTGGTGTCATAAGACACTCGTACGTACTGCAGCAGGAAGTGTCAGCGAGACAGAGTAACACATAAAGTCATGATAACAAGGAGGCACATCCTCTGTCAAATCTCAGGTTTTATGAGCAGGTATTAAAATTAGGTAAATGCAACCTCAGATGAACAACAAAACATGGCATATTACACTGTGTCATTATTTATTTAACAAAAATGAATTCAGAATCAGTGTATAAAAAAAACTAAATGCATGCTTTCTGCTTCCACGGGTATTAACAGGGTAAGTAGGAGCCAGGAGCTGCTAATCAAATCCACTTGATGCACTGATCATCAGCAAGTGTGAGCACCTCTATAAAAGCAGAACTTTTGACAGTTTGCTGGTCTGGAACATTCAGGCGTGTGTTAACACAAAGCCAGGGAGGAAAGACATCAGCAATAATGCTGAGCATAAATCAGGAGAGGGTTACCAGGCCATTTCCAAACTATTTTAAGTCCATCATTATACAGTGGAAAATTATTCACATGTGGAAAACAATCAAGAAGGTTACCAGTCTTCCCACGAGTGGCTGTCAAAGCAAATTCACTCCAAGCTCAGATTATGCAAAACTTATAGAAAAAATAAGAAAAAAAGAGGGTTAGGACAGCTGGACAAAAGAAAGCCTCTTCTCTTTAAAAACAATATGGCAGCACAGCTTAGGTTTGCACAGTGGCATCTGAACAACCCGTAAGACTTCTGGAACAATGTCCTTTGGACAGATGAAGCCAAAGTGGAGATGTTTGGCCATAATGCACAACACCATGTTTGGTAAAAACAAAACAGCATATCAGCACAAACACCATACACCAGCTGTCAAGCACTGTGAACTTGTTTTGCAGCCACAGGATCTGGGCACCAGTCATTGACTCGACCATGAACTCATCTGTAACTCATCTGTAACTCATCAGTATTCTAGAGTCAAATGTGAGGCCATCTGTCTGACAGCTAAACCTTGGTCAAAATTTGGTCATGAAATAGAACAATGATCTGAAGCACAGCAGCAAATCTACAGCAAAAGAAAAAGAAAAGAATCAAGGTGTTGGAATGGTCCAGTCAATGTCCAGACTTCAACCTGACTGAAATGCTGTGGTGGGATAAGAGCTGTGCATAAATGAATGCCTGCAAACTTCAATGAACTAAAGCAAAATTATGAAGAAGATTGGGCCAAAATTCCTTCAAGTTATTGTTAAGTGGTTCTACAAGTCACCGAATCATGGGATGTACTTAGTTTTTCACACAGTGATTCTGCATTTTGGCTTAGCTTTTGTTAAAGAAATAATGACACGATATAATATGTAATGTTTTCTAGTTCATTTGAGGTTGTATTTACCACATTTTAAGACCAGCTATGGATGAGATTATTTTTTTTATGTCTGGATATGTAAAACCTTAGAAATGACAGAGTATACTTTTTACCATGACTGCATTATATGCAGAGATACACAGCTACACAGATGTGAAGGCATCTTATGTTAAAACAAAAGCTGCATTTTATGGACAAGACTAAGAAACTGAAACATGTAACAAAGATCAGTGTTTCATACAGTATGTGCCTTAGCATACAGCTTTCATTTCTCAAGTTAGAAAACATATTGAACAGATGTTTGCTATGATTGAAGAACCACATGCATTATGGAGAATCTGTTTATCTCTCTAATGCACCCTCAGAAAGCCAACCTGACATGTTTCTGGATGAATAATTTAACACTGGCAAAAAAAAAAAAAAAAATCAGACATAATTTAGGTTTAATCATCTGAATTCCCCAAATTGCTGCAGTAAAGTGTGATATGACTCTGTTACTGTAGTTATCATAGAATGTGACTGTGCGAATAAAATGTACCATCAGATCGCATTAGGGATGGATCAATTAATCAGGCAAAATGCAATCTGCTGCAATCTCATTACACTTAAGTCTTTTAAAGAAATATTTCCACAATAAGTCTAGTAATTTGATTGATTCTGTGGTGATCTCCGAGGCTTCTCATTGGACACATTTTGTCATTCCCCATGAGGCACACAATGAGCCCTGATGAGTCCTTGTGTCAATGCCATTTTCATTTTGCATTTGGACTCTGTATCAAATATATCAACTGAAAAAGCTCCACAAATACTCATCCATTTTTAGCCCTGGCACAATTTTTCATTCAGGAAAAGTTATTTTAGTTACTCAAACATCTAACTGTTTCCTCTTCTGTGCCTCCGTGCTGTCACACTACATCTGTTTACTGAAGCTACAAAGAATATCTTTAGATCACATTATGCACTTTTAGCTTTCACCCCTGACTGAAGATTTTACAATCCTCTTCTGATATTAAATTCTATGATAATTGCTCAGTCTACTCTAACTTTACACTCAATTTATGTGCCCTTTTTTCATAATAGAACATGTACTGAACATCATTCTAATGTTTTCCTATATTTACACACAGGAGCACCTCCATCAGAGATTAAAAAGAGGTGTACGGGCTTAATGCCCCCTCCCTTCTACTGTTTGGGAATGTATTTTGGGATATCTAAAACCTTTACTCTGTTCTTGCTTGTCTTCGGAAGTTAACGGAGGCCTTTAACATAGACCAGGCAAGCACACAAATGCACTCTTAGAGCCACACAAAACAGATTTCCTGCATTGTTGCACTCAGGTATGTGTCACCAAAAATTCTCAAGTCTTAACGAGAGCACGAGCTGCAGTCCGCCTGTCGCTGAGGTCTGTGCTGCATGAAACAACAACAGAACAGTGGCTGCTTTTATTTGGGATCTCTAATGCTCAAAACAATCATGTTGATCAGTTCCATAAAGCTTAGGGGAAAACACTAATAAAATGCAACACTGTGAATGTGTGAAGAGAGTCACCATGGCTTTGTTGGAGTGTCCTCCTCCCTGGAACTCAATGGTGCCGAAGGCATCAGTGGGGCTGAGCTGTGTGTGTTTGCTGATTGACCACTTCTCCGACAGGCTGTCATTCTTGGCCAAACGCTCTGCCTTATCATTCTGACTAGATGAGATGCCTGGTGGCAAGCCCACATGCTGACCTATTAGACGACCACAACAGCACCTGAACAAGGGGAGAAAGTAAGAGCAAATGTGAGACTGGTATATTACACAGGCCTTTGCAGAGAATAATTGAAATCTTGTGAAGTATGAGCCCCGAGCAAAGGTACTGTGGCACTGAGAGGGAAAAAGGAGAATAACAGACACACTGTATGTGACTGAGAGTCGAGTGAGAAATGAGCACGAGAGCTGCCGTAGTACGTATGTAGCAGTAAGAGGTGGGCATGGCTGAAGGGATAGTTTGCTGTCTGACTTTCATCTCTTTATTAAGCATGATTTACAGTCCTGCATAGAATAACAGACAAGCAAATATTAAAGCCCACACAAGTGGCCGCTTGCAGTTTCACTTGAGCCTGTATTGCTCTGTCTTCACAGCTGAAATTGAGATGACTGTGCAGGAATTGGAGCTGTTACATACTGAACAACAGTTCTCTTGCAGAAACATGGGAAAGTGAGAAGGGTTTAGTGACTTAATGACAATTAAGTCCACACACAGATTGTCAAAACCTATAGAAAAGCAAGAAAAAGGTGTATGTACACACTGATAGAATTTGAGCAATTGTGTTAGCCCTGTAAGCAAGTCAGGTACACTTACAGCCTGTACTGTGTTTACACAGCTTATTAAAATCAAAAGAGCCTATCACAATTGGTCCATTAGTTACTGTACGTTTCTGGGAAAATGTAAATCAGGCCAGGTTATGTGGCAAGAGGAACGAAAGGATTTGTGGGCTCTCGTAAAATGTTTCTGGCTCCATCTCTTTTTGTTTTCTATTCCTCAAACCTGTCTCTTTTACTTCCTTCTCCCTCCCAGGAGTTAGCAAAATGGCAGTTATCAACTGCATTAGTACATTTTTATTCACAAGTGCTGAATGCTGCTTTCATATTCTGCTTTTAAACCTTACAGGATGAAGAGGGAGCCCGGGGAGAAACGGAGGCAGGAGGCTGCGATTATCACTTCATGTTTCCATCATGTCTTACCAAAGGTACTTTGCCTTCCTCTTCCTCACGCATGAGCACAAGTGTCTCTGACTAAAAAGAATGAGCTGATTTGATCTTAAGGAACATCTTTTTCCCTTCCTCTTGCTCCTGGCTTTCACTCGCTTTCCTCTAGTAATACAAAATTTGCGTGCCAAACAAACTGTGGCATTTCCTGTGTGTGTGAGTGGGTGTGTGTGTGTGATGGCTGATAGTACATCCAGGAGACTTCACTCTCTGAGTTTGTCTCCCAAAATGAACAAAGTTAGGTTCTGATTTTGATAATGTCAAGGTGACAGTGAGATTGGAGGCTAAAATGAAAAGGAATGTGGAGATGAATGTGAATGCGTCTCTCTAAAACTAAATTAAATTGCTCTAAAGTGCTGTTATCGTTATAGTCCTGTTTTAGCGCTATAAGATAAGATAAGATAAGATAAGATAAGATAAGATAAGATAAGATAAGATAAGATAAGATAAGATAAGATAAGATAAGATAAGATAAGATAGCCTTTATTAGCCTATGTAAATTATATAAATGGTAAATTATATAAAGTCCTGATAACTGTACTTTGATACAGACTAAGCCAGTACTCATTTACAACAGTGTAGACTATGTTACTGTCTTTATGAAGACAATTATATTCCCAACTTGTGTTTTTAAATGTGGAATGTCAGTATTTTGGCTCATTAGAGTGAAGCGCCTCGCCAGGATGCAAATAGAAGCACTTTGCATGCTTTAAAAGGTCAACAGTGAAACAACAAGCTCCACAATGATGTAAAGCACTGAGATTTCTCTATTTTCCTTACACATACATGTATACTCACCTATGGGGGTCTTTGGCGCTCACTATGATATGAACACATTCTCTCTTGCTGAATGCTCTTTCTATCCACGATTTCTGTGCCTGTAACACAACCGAACCAAAAAAAAAAAAAAGAAGAAGAAGACAGAAGAACTCAGTAAGTGTCAAATAAAGGAACTATGAACTGAGCATGGAGAAGTGACATCTGAAACACAGCAAAAACAGCCTCATGTTAGGACTTCAGGAGCTCACAGAGTCTCACTTTGTTGGATGGCAAACAGAGCATACACTATAGGACCTTGGAACAAATGTCTTAAAAATACTTGAAAAAACATCTCAACCTGGTTCAAGAACAGCGCTTTGGAATGACACGCACACATGGATGCAGCACACACACATACAAACACACACGCAGTCCCTGACACATTATTCAAACACTGACACTGAGACAGAAATGTTTTATGTTATTCAGCGGCCAGATCTCAAACCAAAAGAGATGAAGAGCTGGGAAGTCAAAAGCAGATGATAAATGCAATGAGGCGGGGTGTGTGTACCTCAGGCGGTAGAGCAGGTCGTCAACTTAGCGGTTGGTGGTTCGATCCCTGGCTGCTTCAGTCTGCGTGCCAAATTGTCCTTGGGCAAGATAATGAACCTCGAGTTGCTCTGAATGCATTCATCAGAGTGTGAATGTGTATGAATTTTAGATAGAAAGCACTTAAACTTAGAAAAAAGTGCTTGCATAAATGTGTGTGTGTGAATGAGTGAATGAGGCTTGTAGTAAAAAGCACTTCAAGTGCTCTAGCAGAGTAGAAAAGAAATATATAAGAACCAGTCCATTTAAATTCTGTCAGAGGTGTAGTCCTCAGACCAGCAGTATCAAAGATAAGGTCTGGGGGCCAGAATCGGCCTGGCAAAGCTTCCAATCTGGCCTGCTGGACAGCTTTGGAAAATGTAAACAAGGACATATTTTTTGAACTTAACTGCATTTTCTTAGGTTTTACAGCTTCTACTACACCCCACCCCCACCCCCCACCCCCCATTGCCAAAATGCCCACAGCATTTTCTGTGAATTCATGTGAATTACATCTGGGCAGTGAGCTACCAGAACATTTTCTGTAATTTTACACATTTATTGATTTGTGCTGACAGATTTCTTTCATTTGCCGTGCTACAGCAGCATTTCTTTATCATGTGGAAAAACTTAGACATACTGTTGAATTTCTTCTTCTTTTTCTTATATTAATAGGAATTAAATATCTAATTAAACATCTTTACATTGACAGAATGGGGAGTTTCGCTGATTTGGCCCCCTTAAGATCAAAGTGGGCTGTATTTGGCCTACTATATCAAATTAGTTTGACATCCCTGCCTTAGACACTCATATGCAGCCAGCATAGTGTGTGTACTGTATACTCCTACTTCATGCATGGGTGCACATTTGTTTGAGAACGCGTGGGTAGATTTTTCTGCATGTGATTTGATGCAGCCAGTGAAGTTGTGCTTTTGTGAGACACATGTGCTGCAGGTCTGAGTGACAGAGTGTCTGACTGGAGATAATTATCGTGCTGCAGACATGACAGAGTCACATTGGACCCCCCCCCTGCAGCACAGGAACAGAAATTATTAAGTAATTTATGGAATGCTTTTCTACTCTTAGTGAAAACTCAAATCACTTTACACTACAAGCCATAATTATTGTTTAAAACAAAAAAATCTCACACACACACACTATTGTATTGGAGGCAGGGTTTTTTTTGGTTCAGTGTGTTGCTCAAGGGCATTTCATCATGCAGACTGGAGGAGCTGAGGATCGAATCCCCTGACTTTGCAATTAGTGGATGAGCCGCTCTACCTCCTATGCTGTTACACATCTATATACAGTAGATATTTCCATACACACACATCCACAGAGTTGTAATAACACTGAACAGTTTCTGGCAGTTTACAATGACCTGTAAGGAATAATGTTTCATTTTTACAATATATAAAAGTAAGACAGCTAACAGGCACCATAAAATGTCACAAGGTGAAGTAACTAAATCTTCTTTGACATTTGCTTTGAAAATCCCCCTCAGCACTATCAGGCAAAACATTGCTGTTTTCTGATGGTATTTGCCTGTGTGTGTCTGCTTTCTGTCACGTTGCAACTACATGATGATTATAGGAATGTCAGCTCCATGAACAGTGAAAGTGTCCCTTCACTGATTAATTACAAACTAGATACATTTTAATGCCATGACAGATGAGATTAATATCATTGTTTTCCTTTTTTGTAGTGCTTTCATGTGTAATTGCATTTTAAGTTTTGAAGTAAAACCTTCAAAGCTTCTGTTTCATGTATATTTTCTGTTTCTGATTATGTGGCAAAGCCACCCTCTGCCATTTAAATTGAATTCTTTCTACTCAGCACTTTGCAGTTCAACAGTTGCACTTCCTGGGTTGACAACGCCATTCCAGGAAGTGTCTCCATGAGGTTTTGTGGAGACATCAGAAGTCCAGAACAGGACCGAATGTCATTCAGCCAACCAGATTAGACAACCAAACCCACAGAGCAGAGGGAGCAGAACGGCCACAAAAACAAAAGAACAGAGCTTTTTTTCTACTCTGGGAGAGCTATTCCAGCTTTTCTCCCAGCCAGCAGAGCAAAGAGCTGCTTGTACAGGGCTTTTCCCACAACAACACACGCCCCATCCGCCTGACTGGCCCTGTCACACCAAGGTATGCCAAAACCCACTGCAACTGTCCACAATCAGGCCGGGCCTGCACACAGCCACACTTACCCTAACACCAGACTTCCCACGATTAACCATTACTCTGGGGGGCTGATGGGGCTGCTTTACAAATCACCCAGCCACGATGACTCAGCGGGCCACAACAACACCCCCAGCCCCATTCTTTCTGACATTCTAAAACTGTGTATTCATCCGCCAACTACCCACTGGCACAAAATAGATCTGTTACTTTTGTGTGTGTGTGTGTGTGTGTGTGTGTGTGTGATGTGTTTTAGAATTGTTCATATTGACTGAGCTGGTTGAAAAGTCACCAGCCACTTCAGAGATGAAAGCCAGAACGAGTTTTTATTTTTAAAAGTAGGGACCAGTGTAGGTCCACCGATGTTCTTCCCCCCCCAGATCCCAACGCTTTCTCTTCCATTTTCAGGTCTGCTTTTCCTTCTTTCTTTTTATACAGAATACACATGTGCTTCCTTGTGTCACACAGTTGCATCTTTTGCTCTTCTTTTGTATTCTGTAGTGTTGCTTATGAGATTTGACATGGTGTGATGAGATGGCACATGGCCTGCACTCCATTGTGTAATTAAGATTTATCACTGAGGAGCACACGCATCGAAAACACACACACACGCGCGCGTGCCCGCACACACACACACACACACACACACACACACACACACACACACACACACACACACACACACACAAGCTGTCTAGCAAAATATTAAAATATTGGATTGATTCTTATGCGTATATGTGTCCGAGGCCTGACGTGTAGCAAGTGTGCAGCGTCTGACAGCCTGTAAGGGTTCTTGACTCCATTACACTTAGCTTCCACCACCTCTACCCTCTTCTCTCTATCCTTTCATCCAGCACACTATTGTGTCTCCTCTTTGTTATTGGCACTGGCAGGGAGCTGAATTGAGAACCATATCCAATCAGCAACCTAATCTGTCCGCTCTCTCCTTTTCCTTTATCTTTTCCTCTTATAGGACACGAATGACTCAGCTCTTATTTGCTCATACAGGTGAGCTGGTGGAAATGTATACAAAGAATGTTTTAACATTCAATATATTGCCATCATTTTTTCTTCTCACGCTGCTTTAAATCTTTATCTTCCGCTCTTTGCGGACCTCTTCAATGCTTCACAATGAATTTATTTTTACTGCCACTTCAGAGATGAAAGCCAGAACGAGACAGCGCTGCTCTCTACTTTTGGTTCACTTTGATTTTACACGCATGGGGAATGACATAACTCTAAGACATTTTTGAAAAAAAAAAAGAATGCCAGTAGATGCTGATATATGAAGGAATCAAGATGAGTGACAATGAGGCCACATTTATAACAAAAGATAAAGTCTTCATACCTTAAGCTCAAAGCAAAACAGCTCAAGGACGAAACAAATAATTATATAATAATTAACTGATTTCTTATGCTTATCTTGCCCACATTTAATGCCTTCTTTGCAAATATTTAATCAAAAATTAGACAACTAGAAAGATTTAAATTAGATATTAAAAAACTCTCCTGTAAGCTGTAAAGTGCTTCTTTATCTTTAAGACATGACACTGTTTTCAGTTTTTCAGCCAGCAAAAAGAGATAGATAAGGGTCTCCATGAACAGAGAGATTATGAAAAAAAAATTGAAGTTGATGAAATTAAACACCAAGTGCATCAATGACCAAAAAAAAGGTCCTGCAATGCAGGTTTTTAAGTACAAGAGCATGAAACACATGTCCAGATTTGTTGACTCACCTGTATTGTTTGATGAGTTGCATTGTTGTGGCCTTTCCTTCATAATCAGTGTTGATTGTGGTGTTAGAGATATGATCCCGCCTAAAAAACTAGAAGGAACTAAAATAACTTGATCAGAGCAAACCTGATCAGGCAACCTCTCTGTCCACAGGCAACTGATCTACTCAGGGACTAATATCATTGCTGGAATGTGTGTGGGGGGGGGGTGGGGGTGGGGGGGTGATATTTTACTCACATAATTCTGTTTTCACATTCACATTATTTTACTTGTCTTTGTCATAGAGACAAAAAAAAGTCCTCAGAACAAAAAAAAATCATTTAATCTGAAAGTGTAAGTGTGTTTTCAGTATGAAGTGTAGACTTCGTAATATTTACTTTTGAGGCTTGGGCACTTGAATCACGGTCTCTCCTCACTGTTAGGCCAAAAGCATACTGAGAACTACAAAAAAAAAAGATTTTAAAACAACCCTACATCAGAAACCAGTTAGTTAGCCATTTACAAGAAATGCCACAAAAGTGTCTGACCTCTTTCAAATATTCAGAAGTCTGTGTCCTTTCTCAGGTGCGCTCATCCACTTCTCTCTAGCACCTTACCTGTTTTAGCTTCAAATTTAAGTTGGAGATGGGGTGTGTGTGTGTGTGTGTGTGTCCCTTAGCTGCATTTCTGTCAGAGATCAAGACCCAGTGGAGTGTCTGAATGGCAGGACAGCCTATTAGGTGGAGAAATATGACATTCGTCTTGCCTGCTACTATCCTTATTTTGTCCTCAGTGACAAACACACAGACACACACACAGAGTCGTACATTTTTCCCCTTCACCTGCAGTTTTCCTGGTGCTTTTTTTGGAGTTCAAGGGCATTTTCCAACCAGTTTTCATAAAGAGGATTAAGAGAAGTGCAGATAATACACACCAGGTTTAATTACCAGGAGCAGCAGGGGAAACTGGGTACATAAGACTGTAATCTGAAATAAATTAAGTTTGACAATGCACAATGCACAAGCAGGAAAAACACAGGATGGAAAGAGAATGTACTTTCCCAGAAAATGGCAATCCGACTTACTGTAAAGACAAACAGCCAAAGCAAAATGTGAATGTAAGCAAAGTCATCAGAAATAAGGCTATTCTCCAGCTTTGATGTAAATGCAGTCCTAATGCAGTCAGTGTCTTGATGCATTCTGAATGCTTAGAGGAGTGCACCTGAGTCCAAATTATCCAGACACTGCTGGGTACCAGGGGAAGGTGTCTGTACATCTGATAATCCAAAAGCAAACTGAAACAGACAAATACACACCTAAAAAGAAGCAGTAGGCATGGCAAGGTCATAGTTTTGTACTTTTTCACTTGATCTGTACCACACACACACGTGCGTGCACCGGTATACAAACTGTGTAGTTGTAAAAAGCTACAACTGTTTACAGACACACAGCATTTGTAAATGCATTGTATTTAGTTATAAGTATTCAGCTACAGTGAATATGAACTCACTGTGAAGTGCAAAAGCATGACCAGAAAAATCCTAGGATTCATTTTTGGGTTGTAAAGTTGAAAAGACCAAATCTCTCCTCTTAGCAGCAAACAGACAATACACAGTAGAATGGGACAAGGTATTGTAGGACATATTTCCTGTGCATAACACTCACATGGTGACAAAGGGCAGCCTTTGTCACCACCCTTTGTCACCGATTCTGTTCTTTTTTTCTTTTTTTTTTTGGTCAGAATTTCAAGGGGTGGAGATTTTCAGCTTCGGCGGCCTCTGCTTTTTGCAGATGATGTGGTTCTGTTGGCTTTATTGTGTTTTGAACTCCAGCTCACACTTGGGGAGCTCTGCAGCCAAGTGTAAAGTGGCAGGAATGAGAATTGCCACCTCCAAGCCTGAGGCCATGGTCCTCAGCTGGAAAAGAGTAGAATGCTCACTCCAGGTCAGGGACAAGTTCTTCCCACATGTGGAGGAGTTTAAGTATTTCAAGATACTGATCATGAGTGAGGGCGAGCGAGAGATCGACAGACAGACTGGTCAGCAGTGATGCAGATGCTATACCAATCACATGTGGTGAAGAGACCTAAGATGTTGATTTACCAGTCGATCTACATTTCTACACTCTATGGCCATGAGCTGAGGGTATGACCAAAAGAATGAGATTGTAGATACATGAGCTTCTTCTGAAGAGTGGCTGGGCTTTCCCTTACAGATAAGGTCATTCTAGTCCTCCACATTGATGGGAGTCAGTTGAGGCGGTTCCTCCTGGGCACCTCTTAATGAGGTGTTTCAGGCATGTCCTACTAGGAGGAGACCCTGGGGCATACATAGGATGCACTGGAGATTGTATCTCTTGGCTGGTGTCCCCACAGACAAGGTGGAGGAGGTGGCCAGGGAGAGGGCGGTATCGCTGCTTAGACTGCTGGCCTAAGATGGATGGATAGATAGATGGATGGATGCATGGATAACACTTATATGAAAAAGGTTCCCTCATGTAACATACACAAGTGATCATAATGTACTGAAACACTGCACACTGCCAAAGGTATGTAGGCCTCCTGTACTGTATATAGAGGCATAATAATAATATAAACATAAAGTAGACAACATAGCATTTGGATGAAAATATACAACTCAATTATATATTATTATGGATGTATTATGGACTCGACTAGACTCCTGAAAGTGTGCTGTGGTATCTGGTACCAAGATGTTAGTAACAGTCCTGGTTATGTCCTGTAAGTTGTGAGGTGAGACCTCGATGGACTGGACTTGTTTGTCCAGCACATCCCACAGATACTCGGTTGGATTGAGATCTGTAGAATTTGGAAGCCAAGTCAATGCCTCAAACTCATTGGTGTGCTCTTCAGACCATTCCTGAACCATTTTCGCTTTGTGGTAATGACTGAAAGAGGTCACAGCCATCAGGGAATACCATTTGTTTCCATGAAAGTGTGTACATGGCCTGCAACAATGCTTAGGTACATGGTATATGTCAAAGTAACATCCACATGGATGGCAGAACCCAAGGTTTCCCAATAGAACATTTTCCAAATTCCTCTGCCAGCTTGCCTTCTTCCTATAGTGTATCCCAGTGCCAGGTGTCCCCCAGGTAAGCAACACATATGCACCCAGCCAGGCCCCCTTCTTCCAGTTCTGATGCTCATGTGCCCATTGTTGGCACTTTCTGCAGCTATGCAGCCCCATTTGCAACAAACTGTGATGCACTGTCTATTCTGACACCTTTCTATCAGAACCAGCATTATTTGAGCTACAGTAGCTCATCTCTAGGATTGGACCACACAGACCAGCCTTCACTCCCTACATGTATCAGTGAGCCTTGGCAGTCAATGACCCTGTCGCTGGTTCACCCCTGTTCCTTCCCTGGACCACTTTTGATAGATACTGACCACTGCAGACCAGGAACACCCCACAAGAGCTGTGGTTTTGGGGATGCTCTGACCCAGTGTTCTAACCATCACAATTTGGCACTTGTCAAACTTGCTAAAATCCTTGCATTTATCCTTATTTTTCTTGCTTCTCATACATCAACTTTGAGGAAAAAATGTTTACTTGCTCCATGATGAAGAGATAATGGGTGTTATTCACTTCACCAGTCAATGGCCATAATGTTATACCTGATATGTGTATGCAGATATTAAAAGACCCCCCAAAAAAAGTTAAACAGTGTATCAAACAATTTTTGAATGCATGATTTCTACTACATTTAATCAAACTCATACTAAGACAGCACATATATAGCAGTTTAGGTCCAATTAAACAAATCTGTCCTACTGACCATTCTATCAACATAGTTTTTCTAGATTTTCAATGTCAAAACTAATGTGTAGATGACTCCTTGTCACAGTGAATAAATACATTTCCTTTGTTTATATGTAGGTGCACTATATTTGATCTGTGTAATAATATCAGCTGGAATAAATCTGGGGATTATTTAGATGTAACAGCAAAATGAAGCACTTTTCAGAGATATTTGTTGACAATAACAGCACCATTGTCATATTTTTTTCTGGAGGATTTCATGTCTCTCTGTGAAGAAATCAGAAAATCAATGCCTGCTGGTTTTGTTGCCCATAAACAGTATTTCACAGAGGCATTTGAAGGTCTTGCCAAATAACAACCCTCTAATGGACTAGATGGGTACCCTCCATTCAAATTCTCCATCTGATGAATGAAATGAGCAGCAGAAGTCATTTGGCCTGTCCCCTCAAATCCACTGAGTACACTGGGTGTGAGTGGCATGCTTTTATGCACTGATACAATTCAGAAGAAAACATGTAGGATGAATGAGCTAGTTAAGATATAAACATACAGTAGCAGTGAATTAGTTCACATTTAAACAGATATGAAGCACTATGGATGTTGGATCATAACATAAAGCAAGCAGTTTCTAGGGTCAGTATGCAGAAAAGAGTCCCTCGAGTTAATGTTGCTCAGAAATCAGAACAGTCAGAGCTGAATTAACACAATAACATGAAAGTTAAAACAAATTCAGTCCAGCCTCAACTCCCATCTCAAACACACTCACCTACTAAATCTATCTTTTTGGGTTAGTCGACTGGATGGACATATCAACTAGTGCTGATTGGCCAAGTTCACTGATTGTTTTCGTTTGTTTTTGGTGAATGATTAATATCATTTTATCTTGCTAATTTACAGGTGTGTCCTTAAGAATTCAGCTGAATTTGCTGAACTTCAGGAGGTTGTGCTTGCTTTCTTTTTGTTGTGTTGAGCTGGATTGAACAGTCACATAAATTGCGTATGATGAGCAAGTGTCTCCTGTGGAAATCTGGGGATGTACGGTCATTTTTAAGCACCAAAGAAAAAAGCACTAGGAAGTTGCCAATTCCATGCTTGACAACTTTAAAGTTAAAAAGCTATCCTGGAGCCCATGTTAAGGAAGCTAGGTCCCTATCAGTTTGAACCTCTTTCCCCAGCTTCAACATATGCAACAATGGCTAATTGAAAACCTTTAACACCCTAACTAACCCACAGATATCACACAACTAGAATGAACTCTGTGAAATCAAGAGTTACTGCACTGGTAAACAGCACTAGACTGTAACTTGACAATTGACCCCAAAACTAATGACCTCATCTACGTACTTTGTACTTGTCTTAAGAATGAGGTCACTGCCTTCCAATGCCAAATCTTGTCAAAGGGAGGAAGTGAAGTGAGGGACCACTCACTAGCCTGATGCAGACACCGGGTATATCTTCCTGGAGGGTAGCCAGCATAAGTGTGGGTGACTTATATACACACACACACACGGTTTCTGTCTGCCACACATTCACACTTCAAGTGAGTTTTCCACTTGTTTCTACATTTTGCACTGGCAACAGAGTAATGGAGCTGATTTACAGGAACGCTGGTGAATGTGTAAGTGCATTTGCGTATTCCCAGTGGTCCTGTAGGTGAGATTATTATGACCCAGTTTGTCAGTAGTTCAGGTTTACGCAGCTCTCGTATGTGTACGTATAACTAGAAGGGTACATCATACCAACACCGTACATGTACCTCTCAGATCAGCATCTCCAGTCTAGTGCTTGGGCGAAAACTGCCCCAGCCAAATAATTTCCACCATGTTATTGTAAAATACACAAGATAAACAGTATTTCCAAGCCATTTCCAACTCTGTTCGGTTGCTCTCCTTCCACTATTGTAGAAAACTGCTCAACATAAAGGCTAATTCAGAGAAGCTCAAACCAACCTTTCTCTCTTTGTCTCATCTGTTCACTGCATACTGTCATAGTCACAGTAAAGCAGGAATTTTTATAGAGAATACTCTGACTTTTCATAGTATCTGACAGAAAGAATAATTAACTTGTGAATACAAGACTGAGGATTTCCACCCCCTCAGGCAGTTACCAACAGTTTCATCATGCTCCCTATGCTGTCCAATTAGACCCATGAAACAAGTTTAAAACATATCTCAGGAAAACTGCAAACATTAATAAGCACCAAAGGTAAACACAGAACACTTGTTTAAATCCTGTAATTCCTCAGGTGCCACTGGGATTTATTTTAATTACATACAATGCATTCTAACTTAAGGTGCTGTATAACAAGGCTATTAGTGCTTTCTGTATCGCCTAACTGCACATACTGTATTTATTATCCACCTGACAAAAAAGGGCAAACAAAGCGCTTTACACTTTGAAATCTGGCTCGTATTTCCTACATATCTTTGCTTTCAAAGAAATCTATTCAAAAGCCTTAAGAAGTCTTTCTGTAATGTGCATGTTTCAGCAATTTTAATTACAACAGGAGCCTTCAGTAGAAGGTGCTATAAATTAGGCAGACTGCTGAATACACTGGTTTCCAGCTCCAGTGTGGGTTTACATAATGTATGTTGATTATCTATTTCTGGGTACTGAATACCAGATCAGCCACAGCTTATCTGTTTCTGATTCTTAAACTCGATGGCCTTGAGGAGACCTTCACTGAAATGACCTGAAATGGGATTTCTGCCATCCCGAGGAAAGATTTACGACAGTTGCGCTCCGATTTATGGAATGACCCAGATCAAATATATCGATTTCACTGACGCTATGTGATGTCCTACAAGAGTGTAGATAGTAAAACTCTTAAAGGAGCATGTGTTTTATTCATTCATGCGTGCACTATTCCTGATTTATATGAAATTTAATTAAAACTCTAAATACCCCCAAGAAAGATATAAATAACCCTCCACAAGATTTCATTTACTAATGACTTTCTGTGTTATTGGCTTAAGTGCACTTTGCTCCCAGCATGAAAACAACATAAAGAAATCATGTTGTGAATTTATGTGAAAGCGGTAATAGAAATGCAAAAGAGAACCGATTTTTAAAGAGAGGACAAGGATGCATTACATATCAGCTGAAGTTTAGGATGCCCAAATATGATCCAGGGGACTGATATTGGTACAGATAGTGACAATATCATTATAAGCTCAGTGGTATTCACCGCACCTGATCTACAATAAATGACTGTATTTGTCCATTCTATTGTAAATTCAGAGATTGAAATGTCATTTATATTTATTCAGTCTCGGTGGGCTGGCAGTATCTGATTTAAAAATCACCTCAACAGGATTCAAACAGCGGGGCATTTTCAGATTTACAGTTTGTCCTGTATAGCATTTTAAACTTTGTTTTTAGAATAATTTGCTTCATTTTTATGGTAAAAGAACAATGGAAAAAATACAAAGGCATCAATGTTTTTCCTCAGTTTCACAAAGGATAAACAAGATATTTAAATGTATAGCAGGGAACTGAATGTGTAATTTATGCACTTTGCTGCACTGTTAAAGAAATCTTTAATGTTGGTATTTATTGCACCAGCTGAATCACCTTAAAATTAAGTACAAAGCATTAAATGCAAAATCTATAGGAAGAAAATCTGTGCTTTTACATTGTGCTTGTCCATGTATCTGCTTTCTTCTTGAGTTGACTGCTTTATATTATACGCAATTACTTGTGTGCATGTGCGTGTGTGCTGAATATGTGAGTGTAACAAGACAATGCCTGCTTGTTTTAGGTCCCGTCATTTTCGATCCATCTCCTGAGGCTAGAATAAGCAGTACTCTTTCCCACAGGCCTGTACTAAGCCTAGTTGAGCATCTGGCCATGCAGGCTCTAATCAACACTGGCATGGCCATTCTGTCTGCGACAGGGGGGAAAGCGGGGAGACAGGGGGCTGATTTCAGCACGAGAGTCGATGAGGAGGTAGGGAGAGGAGAAGATGGAAGCAGATGTAGGCGATGGGGGAGATATCAGGTGAGGGTGGGTGAGGCAGTGATAGTTAAAGATAAAGAGTGTACAGTAAGACAGAGGGGAGAAAGTGTGAGGATGTGCTGCAAATTGAATTGTGTCAGGGAGAATGTGTGTTATGAGGGTCAAAATGTCACATGAGAATTTCAGTGAGTAAAGCTAAGGAATAGCAAGAAATGGTACAGCGAGGAGACAGCAATCTGAGCACAGTTATCACAGCTGTATATATTTTGTGTTTGTACTGTATAAGAAATTTTAATTTTTTTGGGGGGGGGGTTGGGGGATGATTTAGGTTTAGTCAAGTCAAGTCAAATTTATTTCTAAAGCAATTTTTTTTAAACAACAACAGTTGACCAAACATAACATAACATAACATAACACAAACATCGGTTAAGATAAAAAGATAAAATAGTTAAAATAACATATCAGGACTCAGTAAAAGCCAGGGTACAAAAGTGGGTTTTCAACTGGGTTTTAAAAATGTCAGCTGTTGTTGAGGTGTTGATGTGAAGAAGCAATGTATTCCATAGTTCCGGGGCAACAACTGCGAGAGCCCGATCTCCTCTGTGTTTCAGTCTTGACCTCGGAATCAAAAGGAGCATAAGCTCAGCAGACCTCAACAATCTAGTAGGAATGTGTAAGCATAAGAGGATGGAGAGTTACAAGGGTGATAAACCATGCAAAGCTTTAAAAACAAGTAATAAGAATTTAAAATCGATTCTAAAGCTCACTGGGAGCCAGTGTAGGGAAGCCAAAATGGGAGATATATAGTCCAGTTTGTGAGTGTTAGTCAATACACATGCCACTGCGTTTTGGACCAATTGTAATCGACGAAGCAGTGATTGACTGACACCTGAATAAAGGTTACTGTAATAGTCAAGGCGGAATGAGATGAAGGTGTGGATTGCTCTTTCAAAGTCTCCAAAAGTGAGAAAAGACTTCACTTTTCCGAGAAGTCGGAGGTGAAAGAAGCTCGATTTGATGACAGCTTTGATGTGTTTCTCAAAGGTCAAATTGCTGTCGAAAATTACTCCTAAATTTCTCGCAAAGAGTTTATTGAAAGGTTTTAGAGGGCCAAGATCATGGAGGTCAGGGGTACCAAACACAATGATCTCTGTCTTTTGGTCATTCAAGCTATCAAAATTTGAAGCCATCCATGTCTTGATATCCTCCAAGCAATTCAATAAGGCCTTCAATGGACTCATAGAACCACGTTTCAGCAGCAGGTGGATCTGGGAGTCATCTGCATAGCAATGATACTGTATGCCATGTTTCTTAAAAACTGAGCCCAAGGGGAGCACGTAGATTGAAAAAAGAAGTGGGCCAAGAATGGAACCCTGGGGGACCTGACAAGTAAGCAGGCTTTTTAAGGAAGATGTAGCCCCCAGTCTAACTGTAAGATTTGGTTAAGTAAGATTTAAACCATTCAAGTGTCATTACTTTCATTCCCATATAATGCTCTAATCTAGATATGAGGATACTATGAACCACTGTATTGAAGGCAGCAGGGAGGTCTAAAAGTACTAATATTGCAGAATCCCATGAGTCAGTAATAGTTAGGAGGTCGTTTAGAGCTTTTAAAAGAGCGGTTTCAGTGCTGTGTTTAAATGTATTACAAGTGCACTAATGCCTCCTCATTGCTGTGAAGTTGAAGGTGACAAATGAGCAAAAGAGTGTGTGTGTGTGTGTGTGTGTGTGTGTCTGTTGGGGGGGATAAACTGACAGAAAGATGAAAGGAAACATAAGTTTATCTGGTATGTCTGCGTCCAGATGAGGGCAGAAACGTGAGAAACTTTACTTTAGAAGAAATGGGAAGTCAGCAGAGAAGTGGAGTGATGAGGGAGCAAGTAAAAGGCAACAAGTCAGAGTGAATGACAAGCGCAGCAAGCAGCCGTTAGATGCAGTCAGTCTAATGATGACTTGTCATTTTATTTAACTGGGGTTTAACTGACATGCCTTGCATGTAGCCTGAAGGAAATGGTGGCAGACCATAAACCTCTGAGAAGAGAAGAGAAGAGAAGAGAAGAGAAGAGAAGAGAAGAGAAGAGAAGAGAAGAGAAGAGAAGAGAAGAGAAGAGAAGAGAAGAGAAAGAAAGAAAGAAAGAAAGAAAGAAAGAAAGAAAGAAAGAAAGAAAGAAAGAAAGAAAGAAAGAAAGAAAGAAAGAAGGCTTTGTTTGTGCTTTTTCAGATGGGCTTGCACTAAGGTTTACTCTGGAGTTTCAGATTTCACAGACACTATACTGCACTGGGTTGTCGTGTTGTATCATGATGTTTTTTCTGTTGTGTCATACAGATTTCCACTGTGTTCTCATATGCCGTGCCACGTTGGTTTGCCGCTGTTATGTCATATATTATGGCAAATCTCATTATGTGCATCGTGTGTAACCCATAACCTGACAATCAGACTCTAGGTTAACATCGTGTTTTACTTAAGTCATTAGGTCTGACTTTCTGTTTACTGTAACAGAAATTTCTATGGCTTTGGAGGTTTTTGTTTTCCAACAAATCAACATCTGTTCAAGTTAACACAGAGGTTGTTAAGCAGCTGCTAATAACAGTTAAACAAACTGTTTTCAATGTCTAACAAATATGTTAATTTACATTTGCTCATAAAGTCAATGTTATCTAAACTGGTTAACAATTTCATGGCCATTTTTCATTGCTCTGAAATCTAGCTAATTAGTCAACATTTCTAATTATGTCAAAAGACTAAATAAAAAGGTCTGAAAAGTGAAGCCAATGTGTTTGTGCCTTAAACCTGCATTCTTTCTAATGGCCAGCAGTGGGCGACTGTTGTGGTTGTGATTGTTCTAAAGATTTGGTTTATAGCTTAAGGTGATTGTGCTTATGCCATCAGGGCCTCTTGACTCTGGAATGAGCGCCCTGAGGAGAAATACTTACAGAAGCAGTGACCGCTTTTAAATCACTTTAGAAGTGATTTTATGTGATGTCATCTCATACTGTCTTAAGCCTTGATTACATTCTCTGGCTGACCGCTGAGCGATGATTGCTGAGTAGTCATTTCTGTTATACTTCTTTGAAGTCCGCTGTCTGGGGCATATACACAATTGGTATATTGTAGCGTAAATTGTCCATGGATGTATCTCCGCAGGACACACAGAAAGGCTCGCAGATGTCTGCACAGATCCTTGTGCTCACTGTCTGATGGCAAAATTTACATCATTCAGACCCAAGTGGACCCTAACGGACTCGTGGATGCTGAAAATATAATCAAGGCTTTAGTCTTTCAGTTGTTTTGCTTAGTGTCTCTGCTCTATCTTTTATTCTTTTATTGGTAATTATTATCATATGGTCATTTTGTGTTTTGCTTTTTTTATGTTGCTTTAAATCTACGTAAGAATTGCTTAAAATGTATCTTGTTCAGTGCGGCCTTCACGTTTGGCTTTGTGTTTGAATTCACCTCCTGAATATTCTGCTATTTGCTTGTTTCTAATAGCACTAAGGTATTTCATAAATAAAGTTTAGCATAATTATTGCTGCTATTATGAGTTTCCCAATATCACATTGACTTTCTTGGTGTTTCAAAACACCAAGAAAGCGACTGTTTAACTTGAGGCTATGGAAGAAAATAAATAAATTGGATAATCATAAGATCTTCAGCCAGCGCTTAGACCAGTTCTTCTCTGTCTCTGCATGTTATTTATTTTCAAATTGTACCTCTGCCTATCTAACAGTACTGTACCTGTCATTCCTTTGTGGCCTTTGCTGTTGCACAAAGTGATATGCTGTTTACCAGACCACTGGCAATATAAGCTGGGCACTCAACGTGTCATCGCCATTATTATGAAGTGCAACAATTCAAGACCAGAACACGAGCTGCTGCACGTCACCGTGCCATGTTATGTGTGTGTGTGTGTGTGTGTGTGTGTGTGTGTGTGTGTGTGTGTGTGTGTGTGTGTGTGTGTGTGTGTGTGTGTACAGCAGACCAGCTGTAATGAAGTTTCAGGTGCTGAGGTGTTTCAGACCGTCAGCTGTGAAATTGCTTCTCATGTGACCAAAACATTCTAGCCGACAGAGAGTTTAAAATATGTGTGTCTGTGGATCGGAGTATGTGTGAGAGAGAGACAGACAGAGAGGTGATAAAACAGAAAACCTACTGCAGAATCACAAAAAGCTGCAATAAACTCTTGATGCCATAAAAGGCTCATATTATTTGGCTTTGAATCTATCTGTCTGTTCTCCTTACATTGTCCTTTCAGTTTCTCACTCTTCCATGTCTCTTTTATCAATATATAATGCATGGATTTCTTAGGTTAAGTGTATATACCCAGTGATTCATTATTAATACTGTGAGCCCGCACAATGATCAAACAGTGATGCAGTTTCACTAGCAAGACTCAAAATCTGCTTGTAGGGAATTTCATTGTTTACAAAGCAGCAGTTAGGTTTTCACAAGGCTTAAAAAAAAAAACAAGCAGAAAAAATAAATGAATTATAAACCTGCCAGACATATACTGCTTGAAAAAATTAAAGGAACACTTTTTAATCAGAATATAGCAAGAAGAAGAAGAATATAGCAAGTCACTTAAACTTCTGGGATATTGATCTAATCAGTTAAGTAGCGGGGGGGGTGTTAATCAGGTTCAGCTGCTTTAGTGTTAATGAAATTAACAACAGGTGCACTAGAGGGGAAATGACACTTGGACCAAACAGAGGTTGCACAGGTAGTCCAACTCCTCCAGTATGGCAAATCAATATATGGCATTGCCAGAAGATTTTTTTGTGTCTCCCAGGACAGTCTCAAGAGCATGGAGGAGATTCCAGGAGACAGGAAGTTACTCTAGGAGAGTTGGACAGTGCTGTAGAAGGTCCTTAATCTATCAGCAGGACCATTATCTGTTCCTTTGTGCAAGAAGGAACAGGATGAGCACCTCACTTTATGAGGGTAAGCTTCAGGCCCAATGTCCTCTAGTGAGCCCTGTGCTCACTGCCTAGCACCGTGGCATCTGATTGTCATTTGCCATCAAGTACCAGGATTTGCAGGCCCACCACTGGCACTCTGTGTTTTCATAGATGAGAGCTGGTTCACTCCAAGCCCATGTAACAGCTGTGAAAGGGTCTGGAGAAGAGTTTGACTTGTGGGGTGTCTTTGAATTCAGCCCTCTGTAGGTTGATATTTTTCATTTCCATCAAACAATATGCCATCCTTTCATTGCTAACACATTACCCAGTCCATATCAGCATAGATATCCTGCATGACCCCCCCCCCTCAATTGAGATCTGATGTGTTTTCAAAGTGTTCCTTTAATTTTTTGCAGCAGCGTATTAGAAAGCGCACTAATCATGCACGGCTGTCTGAGATCTAATTTGACATAGTTGTGTGATCAATACTGTAGATTTAACGAAACACTGAAGCTATTATAAATGAAAGAACTATAAAGAAAATGTTTTGCTATGGAACAAACAGAAAATAAATTACTTCTTTCTAAGAGCATGACTGTGTCTAAGTATCCAACAAAAGACAAATTATTTCCTCGACACATCTCATTTTGGAAACACAAGTGTAGTATGGATTCCTTTCAGCAAACTAGAACATGTATTTTTGGTTATTGAACTGATAGAGAAACGAGCAGCTCTATCCAAATACATCCATTTCTCGCAATCAGAGACATGGTCGCGCAAATACAGAAGACTCACACACACACACACACATACACACACAATATCTGTCTTTTTTTTCCCTTTCTGTCTGTCTCCCTGTTGTTTTCAGCACAGTGGGAACAGCTGACAAGTTTCCTCTTCTGGCATGCCTTCAGCATTATTTCACAATGCACAAACGCACACATACACATAGATACAAGAAAATGGCGCACAGTACCTCTACCAAAACTTGTATAACTATAGCCAGACCTTTCCATTACACGACAAAAACTGTCCATTGGATAAGAACTGAATCACTACACCCAAACTGAATCATAGCTCTGCAACTTTTATCCAGTGCTTTGGATCAATAAGCCGTTAAACTCATTGTTAAACTTGATCAGAAACAGAGAGTGGACCCACACATAGAGAGGAGAGGAAGGAAGCCACAGCTTGCGTTACCCCCCCCCTTCCAAAATGCATAACGTCAGTGACAGCCCTGCAGCCAAAGCAAAAGAGAGAGTGGGCTGTTTTGGTTAAAGAGGTGATATGTGTGCATGTGGGTTGAAGAGGCATTGCAATCTTTTGCTACAAACTACGGGTACAACTCAAGTCACTGAATTCAGTTTTCCTTCCTCAGAATTCCTCTGTTGTGTCTTGTGCAGTGTGTCAGTCTATTCACCTCCATGAAATTCATGTTGAAATTGTAAGGTAAAGTGAGTATTATAGAGAGAAACCAAACAATTTCCAATTGAGAAGGGTTTTCTCTTTTTTATTTCTTCTATTGATTGTTTTGGCCTCTCTTATGCCCTCCAACTTCCTGTTATTCTCTTTAAATTCTCCCACCCTTTCTCTGTTTTCCCTTCCTCTAGCCCCTCTTCTATCTCTCTGTGGCCCATCTCGGCACCACTGACACACACATCCTAGCAGGGCAGGATGGTGTTACCATGGTTACTGAAAACTAGGAAGAACCTCCTCGTGTTTCCTGTGCCCCCCACTCTACCCCCACCCCATAGCCCCCCTCAGGCATAAGCTGGGAACTGGAGTGGTGATCTCTGAATACAACAGCACACATACACAGGATAAAAGTACCAAAGGATTTTTACACATTTGCCTACAAAATATTTTTCTTCTGACAGGAATATGGAAATGACTTACAAAAAAAAGAAATTTTAATATTAATTTAAAAAAACAAACAAACAAAGAAACAAGTGGCTTGTTTAACCGCTTCCCATCACACTGTGCCCCACAATCTATTAAAAGAGCACTAGGTCAGGTAATAATAAACAATAATATTTATCATTATTTCAAATAAGCAGTAAGATCATTTTTTCAAATTACTTATTAATATCAACTTGCTGCACAGATTGACACTTTATGTTTTTAAGAGAGGAAAATCATATTCTGCTGGATTCACTATAGCTCCAGCTGTGTCTTAGCTGCAAATTTTTAAAGACTTAATACAGCAATAAACACAGCTGGTACTTTCTCAAACAGATGGATTTAGTAAATTTGACATTGGTTTTCAAGCTCAAGTTGATTATTATCGATAAGCTTCAAAGTTTAACAAATTATTCCATTTCTATGACATCTTTTTTCCCATGGAAGGCACATAGTATTTGTTATCAGCCTGAGGATTAGCTGTCAGCCGAGTAATGGTGTTGACAGATCTGGGTGAATACGGCTCTACCAGTGTTTTGTGAAGAGCCTGTCACAAATCAGTTTTTTCTAAACAAAATAAATGCAAAATGTTTAACAACCTACAGTAAATTTAATCATTTTTTGCAAATGTACTCAAAATTTTATTACATTTTATTTATATAGCATCAAATCACAACAAACAGTTGCCTCAAGGGGCTTCATATTGTAAGGTAAAGACCCTACAATAATACAGAGAAAACACCAACAATCAAAACGACCCCCTAAGAGCAAGCATTTGGTGACAGCAGGGAGGAAAAATTCCCTTTTAACAGGAAGAAACCTCCGGCAGAAGCAGGCTCATGGAGGGGCAGCCACCTGTCGTTAACAGTTGGAGGTGAGGGGAGGGAGACGGGACAAAAGGCATGCTGCAGAAGAGAGGCAGAGATCAATAATAACTAATAATGAAGAATCTGAGCAGTCTGAAATGCTGTATTGGGGTAATATGGTACTATGAGGTCTTTGAGATAACAAGGATTTTAAATTCAATTCTGGACGTAACAGGCAGCCCATGAATAAAAGCCAATATGTGAGAAATATGTCAGCACTCTCACTGCAGCATTTTGGATCAACTAAAGGCTTTTCAGGGAGTTTTTAGGACAAGATGATAATAATGAATTACAATAGTTTGGCCCAGAAGTAATAAATGCATGAACTAGCTGTTCAGCATCACTCTGAGACAAGAGGTTTCTAATTTTAGAGATGTTGTGCAAATGCAAGAAAGCAGTCATTTCATATCCTGATCAAAAATGACTCCAAGATTCCTCACAGTGTTACTGGGGGCAAAGTTAATGCCATCCATTTGTTGGGCCAAGCACAATAACTTCAGTTTTATCTGAATTTAGAAGCAGGAAATTAGAGCTCATCTAGGCCTTTATGTCTTTAAGACATTCCTGTCATTTAACTAATTGGTGTGTGTCATCTGGCTTCATTGATGTAACTAGATAGAATAGTATTTAAAGAGTGGAAAATATACACACACACACACAAACACACACACACACACACACACACACACACACACACACACACAATAAACAAATAAAAAGCCATATTTCACATGACTTATAGATATACTGTTCATTTCCGCATGCATTATATTTTCAGTAATAAATTGGATAGATGGGCCAGAAAACAGTAAAAAATCTCAGTGTTTCTGTATAGGAGCTGTAGCCAATAAATCAAGTGTGAATAAGAGCTACATTGTTTTTTGCTTGCAAGGAGACTCAGTATTGAATCTTTGGTCAAAGCTGCAATGACAAAAAGCTCTTTACTGAGACCTGAGCCTTAATCCTATTGTCCTTTTCTGAGTCTCTCTCTCTGTCTCTCTGAGTGTACATTACCCTGTATCTCACCCAGGACTTACAGTAAGGCATTATGGGACAGAATGAATTTTAAACATATAGTTTTGTGCAAATGGCCCTGATTTATTAAAAATAATGCTTAATTATGGTACATAAAATGATAATGAACAGTGCCGTTTTTATAATTTGCTCATAATCTTGCCTCATAGATGTTCACTGCTCCACATGCTGCAGTTGTCCAATTTATATGAAACCTCTGCATATCTTAGGACACGCTTCACTGGGTTGCACATACGGCACAGACAAACTCTTCCAACCTCTGTGATTACCTGCCTCTCTCTGTCTGCATGTCTTTTTTCCCCATTTCCGGAGAACTGGCAGAGTTTAACAGAAAAGAGCTTTACTCCACTTCTAAGACACAAGCATCTTTGACTGTCAAAGAACTTAATTTCACCCCCCCCCCCCCACACACACACACACACAATCGTAAAGAAAGCAAAATGGAAGCTGATAACAACCTCTTTAAAATGTCTTAATCTGTCTGTGTGTCTGTCTACATCTTCATTAGCAGGGTGTTCATTGTTGTCTGGGGGAGAGATAGAAGGTCAGAATGACCTCGTGCAGTGTTCAGGGAGACTAGATAAGTTGTCACAGAAGCAGCTAAGTGTGCCTGCCAGCTGTGCTGTGGCAAAAAATGTTTTGATATTTTAGCAACACTCATGTCGTGGAAGCTGTGGCTATGCTTTCAAGATTAATTAAAGTTGTGAGGATGTCTCTAGTTATGACACCGAGGCCACCTTTAGCTCGGAGTGACCACAGTGTCACATATGACACAGTCAATTAAATATGATGGTTTTATCAATGCTATAGCTCCTCTGTTTTCAAACACCTATTCCTCAGCAAAGACTTGTATTTTTTTAACAGTCTGCAGATTTTTCATTCTAGTCAAATGCTGTCAAAAGCTTTGATGCATTTTATGCCAACACAGAGGGGAATTATTTTTAAATTAAATGTTTCCTTGTCAGCATGTGTAGGAGACCAAAACAAGAAGCACCCTGAGGAGTGGTCAGTGTAAAGCAGATGGGCCAGAGCAACAGGCACAGGAAAGGAGATGAGAGGAGGCTAGTGAGGCTGACAGAGGACAGCTAGTGGAAAATGCCTGAAAACTGTTGTTCAGTTATGACTTTGACATAATTTCTTAAAATGTTGCATAAGATTGTCTCCTACTGACATAACGTGTGTTGCGGTGGTGCTGTTTGCAGCAAAAGAAAGAGCCTCTCAGGCTGCTGAGTTTCAGACCTTACTTAAAACCGTTACCACTACTGTGTCTAATGAGAAGGAAGCTCAGTGCAGCTGAGCTGGGCTTAGAGAGATGAGTCTCCAGGATTTGATGGGTAGATCTTATGCAACTGAGGCTAGATTGTCTAAGTAGAAATGTCTGTTCTCCTAGCTGTCATCCAGGGAAAGAATGCTGATAATTAATGACTTGGGAGCTTTATGCCTGTTACATATCCAGGTGATACTATATTCTTTGGCAGAACTCTAGCAATAATTGTGAAGCAGACAGATTTCTTTGGGTCAAGATTGCATGTGCCAAGGCAGGAGAGCAGTTAATGCTACAGTCACACTAGGGAAAACAGTAGTTGGAGACTGTGGCACAAACAATATTATTGCAACCGTGTGCAATGACCTTGTGATCTTGTTGCATTAAAACTGGTTGCTTTAAAGACTGCGACCACTCAACTCAGCTGGCATCTTTAAAGCGACTTTGATGTGTCGCAACAGTGATAAGATGGAGTCAGCCTGCTATCAGTCTGCTATCAGTTTGTGATTGAATAAGGTCAGGTTTGCAATTACATCCAATCTGTTTGTGATAATACAGTAGTTAACCATGCGCGCAAATCTGTTGCCATCTGCATATACAGAAACTCACACTGAACAAACATTCATACGAACTACTTATATTCAGAGTCCAGTGAAAACCTAATAGGTTTGAAACAGAAATTCAAATATTCCTCCACAAATAGTGACATAGTTGTAATTTAATGGCAACATGACATAGGCACTCAGCAACCTTGCTCTATGTAGAAATATAAGTACAATGCAACCATCTCTGATTGATTGAACCATGTTAGCAATCTGTGTGCATTTATAAATTACACGGTGATGTGACTGCAGTCACTACAACTATTTGCAACAGATAGATTAAAGCATAAAAATTCATTGCAATCCCTGGGCATTTATACTAGTCACAAAGAGATTTCTGTACTCTTTTTAATCTTGTACAACAGAGACATCAGCTGATTGACAGGTGTCTGAATTCAGGCAGCAGCTTTGTATCCAGCTATTTGACTAGACCTTCATCAACTGTCTGAGAATCTCAGGAAGCTAAAAAGCATACTGCAGATCACTGACCAATCTATAAATCTGTACCGACAGCCTACCACCTCCCGCAGTACCAAACAACCTCTTTAACAACAATTTCTAGTTCAAAAGCTCAACCCCAATGATTTTCAGATTTCATAAACCCATATTTTTCTTTTTACAAAGGAACATAGAACACATTACAAATGTTTAAAATGAGACATTTTAGTATTTCATGAAAAATATTAGCTCATTTTGAACTTGATGGCAGCTATTACATCTCAAAACAGTTGGGAAAGTAAGAGGTAGTAAAGAGAAATAGCTGGAAGAACATTTTGCAACTAAGTTCATTGGTAACAAATCAGTAATGTGATTGGGTATAAAAACAGCAGTAGCAGAGTTTCTCAGAAGAAAGCTCAGATGAAAACTGCAAAAATCTGCATCTAGAAAGTGTGGAAAATTTTGAGCATAATTTTCCTCAAAGTAAAATTGGAAAGAATTTGAATATTTCATCATCTATAGTACATAAGATTCAGAGAATCAGGATTTGACCAAAAATTGATACTGGATGCCTGTGATCTTTGGACTCTCAGATGGCACTGCATTAAAAACAGACATGATTCTGACAAGGAAATCACTCCATGCACAGTTCACCGTGCCATCCACATGATAGAGCTTCTGGAACATGTTCCAGAAAATCCACTGTCCTCTCTGTCCAAAGCTCATTTAAAATGGACCGAAGCAAAGTGGAAAACTGTTCTGTGGTCAGAAGAATCGAAAATTTAAAATTCTTTCTGGAAAACTTGGATGCTGTGTCCTTCGGACCAAAAAAGTGAGGGATCATTCGCCTTGTTATCAGCACTCAGTTCAAAAGCCTGCATCTCTGATGGTATAGGGGTGTATCAGTGCCTACAGAACTGGCAGTTTGCACAGTTGTAAAGGCACCATCAGTGCTGAAAGGTATACAGGTTTGAGAACAACATCTGCTCCCATCCAAACAGTCTATTTTAAGGGAAGATCTTGCATATTTCAGTAACTCAAGGCTAAACTGCATACTGTATCTGTTATAGGATGGCTTCATAATAGAAGAGTCCTGGTGCTGAACTGGCCTGCCTGCCCTTTCACCAACTGAAAACAATCCTCTCGCAAAAGTCCAGCAGCTGCTCTCCTCAGTTCTCAGACATTTATGGATTGTTGTTAAATGAAGAGGGGATGCTACACCATGGCAAAAATGGCTCTGTCCTGACTATTTTGAGGCATGTTGCTGAACTCAAATTCAAAATGAGCTAATGTTTGTCTTAAAATGCTAGATTTTCTCAGTTTAAACATTTGATATCTTTTCTATGATCTATTGTGAATAAAATAAGGGTTTACAAGATTTGCAAATCATTGCATTCTGTTCTTATTTGCATTTTACAGAGCACACCAACTTTTTTGGCATTGGGGTTACATTAGCTGACCACACTCAAGCACTCCAGTACTCATGAGAATACTCTCTCACACACAAACACACACTCTTTCTGTGGTGTCAAGACATTTCTGCCTGCTTTTTGCTTTTCTGCTCAACTCATTTAAATCAGGTCATTCTAGCCTTCTCCACACACTGCCCCAAGAAACCCCTGGGCAGGCAAAATCAATTAATAAGTGCTTAAAAAAAACAATATTTTTACTTTAGTTGTCTGCCCAGTTTCTGTACACTCACTGTATTTCAGCACAGTATGAGAGACTCTGCTATGTTTTGATGTCATTTATGGCTGGGTTTGTTTCCTGGTTTCCTTTTTGTTGGTACAGTACAAGTTTCCCAAGAGGAGTGTATCAATCTAAAAACAAAAGAGGAAAGCCGACAACAAAAAGTGCTGTTCATCTATACTTGACACTGCACTTCCTCAGGCAATACACCTGCTACATTTGAAGTAGGCAGAATGAACAGTTACCAAGAAAAACAAAACCAGACATCCAGAGATCCCTTTATTTATTGCTAAGATGTTTGGTAATAGAGAACTGTGCTCTCTCTGTTTTAAGAGGGCTAGACTATGGTACTAGAAACAGCACAGTAAAAAAAAAAAAGCCAACCAGCTGTCAGCATTTGGCATTTACGTCCACCTAATTTAGACACTTTTCTCTCAAGCAATCCATCTATCCACTTATCCATTTTTTAACTGCTTATCCAATTCAGGCTTATGACGGGTTGGATGTGGTGGGGGCTTGAGCCTATCCGAGCTCACTCTGGGTGAAAGAGAGGGTACACCCTGGACAAATTGCCAGCACTTCTTGCTCCACCCCAAAAGCCTATTTTGAATTTAAAGATCATGCAGTGTGATTTCGGTTTCTTTCTTATCTGTTTTGTTAAGACATATGTTTTATTAAAGAACATCAGCATTCAAAGCATTATTGGCAGGTTCAGAAGCTCCGTCCAGTGCGCGCTGTATTAAACTGTAGGTGGATTTTCTTTTTCTGTGGGAATCAGCGGACCAGTTGCCCTGTGCTCAGCCTTGCCCAAATACACTCACAACAAGAGCCTTTAAGAGAGGCTGTGGGAAGAGGAGGAATAGCAGTGCTCATTAAAATGATTTGTCCCGCCTACACTTTAAGGCCATTTAAGGACGCTGAGATGTAATATGTTGAAAATGACTACAATGAACCAAGTATTATTTCTCCTGCCTTTCATGTCGAAGATGCCGTTTCAAGATCTACTCAGGCTAGATCGTCAAAAACTGAGGTTTGCATGACACTAAACTCCCCTTAGCAACTGCACGGCTGTGTATTTACAATAAACATTAGTTGGCGTTCCATGTATAACAATCCCAGTTTTGTTCCTAAAGCAAAGCAATAACATTCCCAAAATCAGATTCATCCAAAAGCTCAGAAATTCAGAAAATCACTCTAACTCATTATGAACATCATACCTCTAGATTCACTTAATAATCTTGTGTAGTTTCCTCTGATCTATGTGTATTTGTTTGCTGTTTTCTAATTCTATCTGCAGGAAATAACACACATCACTGACAGTAATGCTCTCAGACAAACAGCAGCACTACCAGACCAGATTTTTTTTCTCAGGAAAATCTAAACTTTAGCCCTCTTTAAATTTTGTGTAGCAGGTTTAACACAGTACAGATGATTTCATAAGTCTCTCACACTCCCAAAAGATATCGCTTGAGCAGCAAGCCTTTGCATCACTGTCCTGAAAATGCACCAATATTTCTCTAAAAGCTCCTAGATCACAAGATCAATAATCATCTATCCATATAACTTAGCTATCTCCTACAGATAATTATGACACTGGGCACTGCACTAATCTAGAGCAAAGATTTATTGAATAAAGTATTTATAATTGCACTGCAAATAGAATATGTTAAACCTGCTTTGTATCATTATTGGCTGTTTGGGTGTGTGTCTCCCCTGTAGGCTACATATTATAAGCAAACATGAAAATCAGCCAAGTGAGACATGTAAACTGTGGAGCAGGCCAAATTCTTGTGGTGATATTCATATTGTTCACTGAATGCACAACTTCATCGACTTTGTGTCAGCTAATGATGCCTTGAAAGGAAGGTTTTTGAAAAAAAAAAAGCTAAGAAGTGCAAAAATCTCCCCCTTCTCCCATCTCTTGTCCCTTCCCATCCATCTATATCAGTGTTAATCGAGTGTCTGTTCACGTGTCATTGTTGCTGTGCTGCGGGAATCTAAGTCTAATTGGATGGGCAGGGGCAATGCTTTGTTTAACTGCAGACATGACAGGATAATGAGGACAAAATCCATGGCACAAAATAACCTTGTACTCTCACTGTGATGCTTGCATATAATGATGCACACACAGTGCACGCACACACACACACAGACATGCATGTAATTTCTGTTTGCTATATATTTAGGACTATTCTTTATTTTCTTTTAGCCTTATGATTTCTGAGTCTTCAGCCAATGAGGCACTCTAGGACATCTGCCAGACACAGACACATTCACATCCTCAATATATGCCCAGTCCTCAGGGTTCAGCTTGTGGAGGACCATATGGATTCTTATTCAAACATCAGATGGTTACATTAGGCACACAAGTATTTATTTATAATTTTTTTCTCTTCATCTATGCTTTTCTCTTCACCCCGACCCAAGCATGATGTCTCTCAGTAAAGGTGCAATAATCAAAAACATACCAGAATGATAATGCCACAAATATCATCTGTACAGAATGCTATATATTTCCGTGTAATTTTGTGGTCCACGGTTTCAATATGTGTTGCACATAAATCTTCTCTTAACAATCACAATTTCTCCGCCAGCAGCATCTTAACTGCCTTTGAAGATAATTACCACTTTGTTTGCCATTTGTCCCCGCTCAGCAGGGATTTGTGTCAAGCCCTCTAATTGGACAAAGAGGTAGTGGATGGTACAGTAAATGGCCTGTATTTACAAATCATTACCTCAGCAAGAAAAATCTCCTGCAGTGAAAACATACAAATTCCTTTTAATTAGTGAAGCAAAACGAAAGAGGGGGGAGTAACAGCAAGAGGGATAACCGAAAGAGACATAGATCAACCAGCATTAAACATTAAAACTGCTGAAAAATATACTGTAGGTCCCCATTGGTGTTGCAAAATTGCGTGTGTTTGGCCTATGTCTAGGTGTCAGGACCCAATGTCTCCTTGAAGGACATGGTGTTGTGCTGTAAAACGTTTATCAATGTTATTTACTGCACCCATCAATGGTTTTTATGTTGTGAAGAGACAGGAACATTAACAGTAGTGAATGAATGGTTAATGAATTAATCATTGTTTCAACTGATGTAACAAAATAATTTCCCAATATACGAAAAATAAATAATTTCTCATCTAGCATCTCACCGCTAAGGTAACTGTATAATGGTGGGATGGCCTTCTGGTTGTAGAGGGTTGCAACATTAACATGAATGAATGTCATTCAGTGAAAAATTAGGCAATAATAACCATCAGAGCCTAAATCTTTTTAACAGGTTTAATAAACAGGCTTCATTTTGTAGCCCATAGATGCACTTACAGTGTCAGTGCTCAGTTCATAGTGTAATGAATGTGTCAATAATAGTTACTCGGATGAGTTTAAAACTTTGGACACTAAGAAAGCACATCATTTTATTTCTTTTTACATGTATAACTTTAAAAAACAAACAAAGGCAAAACAGGCACACATTCCCTTCAGCAGCACATTGTTTTGATCTGTGAGCTGATCCGGTGAAATGAACTGTCAGGCCAGCTAAGACTCAAAGGACAGCACCATTTACTAAATAATCAGGCAATCAGCACTGCCGCCCCCCCCCAATCACACACACATTCTGCAGCAATCAAACTGCACTTGATGTTCTATTGTATTCTTTCACTCCCTTTCTCTGTCGCTGACTAGTGGACCTTACCCAGTTTGTGTCAAAAATTTGTTTCTACTTCAAATTACATTTTAGGTTAGCTAGTTTATAATTGGGGGCCAAGCAGAGGAGCTGCACAGACCTCCACAGTGCTTCTACCTTTATTTACCCTTTTAAATTATTATTTATTATTTATTAATAAATATTATTTATTTCCTCTTCTTCGTCTTTATTCTTCAATCTGTTGAATCTACGGTGAAAAGTTTTGAAATCTGGCACACTAATTGGAGTGAGATGGGCTGAACTCTGCAAACAAATGTCAGAAATGATCTACCTTTGTATTCCTGTGATTGTGCAAAGTTCAAAGCACCATGCGATGTCAGTTTCCAGTGCACATGATTTTATCTATCAAATCAAATTCAATACTAGATTCCATTTTGAGGAAGCACTTGACAACTAGGAGATGCTTCAAAAGTCAAAAATATGCTTTACCTAATAACTATTAATGCTTTTGCCCAAGGCCAGTGCATCTCACCTTATATTGGAGTTTAACTTGCTAGCATCATTTCACACATGATACAAACTTTTAAAAACAGCTATAGCGATGGATGGACAAAAAGGCCACTGAGGCTTTTTATTGAGTATAAATAAACTCTACACTTTAATTTACCACCAGAAACACTGAGGGGCAGATTGACTTATTCATATTTCTTGTATAAAACAACATATATAATACACAATTAGCTCTCTTCAACAGGACAATCATCATGACACATGATAATCTGTGAAACTTGCAGCACTAATAATTACACACTTATAGAACTAGACTGCCAAACAGCATGCAGGGTACTACCAGCCAGTCTGCTCCAGTAAAACTCCATCCATCTTTCATTCATATTAGCTACAGCTCCCACTCTCTTGACTTCAGGTTTCATAGGGGCCACTCATGAGATATTCCAGAATTTATGGCGCTATAGTCAGAAAATGTAAATTTCATGGAATAAAAATTTTCCTTGTCGCATTTTTCATTGAGTTTTTGATGCAAGTGGCTGAGACAATAGATATGTGTTTCATGTTTTTCATGTAAATGGTTGAGACATTAAATATAATCCCATTTTTGTATTTTTTCAGGATTTAACTGTAATAAAATATCTTTATGTAGTTATTAGGGACATGAAAGCGCCATGATCCACTTTATAGCATTCGCCATTTTGATTTCAGGCATGAAGTGAGCAGCAGCAGGTGTATTGTAGCATCAGTCAGTCAACAGTGTTATGATCCAGGATCATGGTGCCATTTTTGTACAACTCCCACTAGAGTATATGTGGGTGTATGCATTTTTCTTTTCAAGGTGTGTGTGTGTGTGTGTGTGTGTGTGTGTGTGTGTGTGTGTGTGTGTGTGTGTGTGTGTGTGTGTGTGTGTTTGCTGAGACATGTGGAGACTTGCGATTGACTGGTTGGAGTAAGTTCCTGAGTCCAGATTGGATGACTAAGTGGACTGCAGCCTCTTAACCTCCAGCTGACAGCCACCTCAACCCTCTCCTTGCCTCCTCTACACCCAACAAAGAGCCAGTTGCTAGTAGCATTGAGTGTTTGTATGAGAAGCCTGAATAGAAGTCCATTAGGGAATTTATAGAGCTCAGCCGTGATATCTTTGTTCTCTATTTGTAAATAGATAATTGTAACTACTTATCCACTGCATATCCTGAGCATAGCAGTTAAGTTCTTGATGATCTCGTTTCTCGTAGCCATCACAAAAATCTGCTTTTTGAGCAGTACACATACTGTATGTAAGCTTCTGCTGTAGTTTAATTAAGCTTTTAACATATAGTTAATGTTTATAAATGTGAATCAAGGGAATGTGTCCAGTAATAAATCCTTAACTGACAAATCAGCATATATTAGCAGAATGTTTGTGTTTTATGGGCAAAATAGTCTTCCCTATAACAACAACTACAGACATCAGTGCTGTATTTGTGAAAACTAATATAAACCACATCATGTTTTGTCTAGAAGCTACAAATGTTTATCTAATTTACTCGGATTCATTTAGGACTATCTTCCACTCCCCTCGCTGGCTGCATTGCAGCCAATTTGTGTACAGTGGGATTATCAGGAAGTGGAATGGCTTCCCTCGATCAGCGATGTTCAAGTACTGTGCGTGATGTTCAAATATCACACGAGGCAAAGCGGTGTTTTCCACGCAAGATAAATTGTGTCTCAAGGTTGGAAGAATGAGTCTGAATGGTGTTTTTCTTTTTTAAACATGTCTAAGACGATTTATTATGACATGCATGTTATGAACACACATAATGTTAGAACGGGATCATAGCCACTGCAAGCTCTTCTAAAAAGTGCCGTGACAAAGTAGTCATCTTCATACATTTCATCTCACTCAGTAAAATGTTCAAGGAGGCAAAAACAAAACTTCAGAACTGGCAGCTTAAAAAGAGGAAACATTTTAATAAAATAACTGTAACTTTAAAGTAGGCAGTCTATACTGTAGAATATATTTAAATTTGAAAGCGTTTGCAGTTATCTATTCAATTTCAATTTTTCAATTCAATTTTATTGATGTAGCGCCAAATCACAACAAAGAGTCGTCTTAAGGAGCCTGAGGTGCTTGATGATCTGATGTGCTGTTTCTCCTTTGAGCAGGTGTGCTTTAGTCAGAACCTTGTGAACAGACAGGAACATGTGGTCTGCATTAGCAACACAGGCAGGTTAAACCACAACAGATGGACAGAAACAAGAGGGCATCAAGAACTCACTGGCCACAAATAGATTCTGCGCCACAGAGTCACCTGCCCTGACAAGCAAGCACGTTCAGTAATATGATCAGTTAAACAAAGCACGTACGTGATGACAATCACAATACATCCTCCTGTATCTGTTCACATGAGATATATATCACTTTTACTTAACTTTTTTTTGGTCGGTTGTTGCAAACAGAATCTCATCTCGTCTTAATGTCATTTCCATGGAGAATTACAAGTCAGCACATTTGCAGCCTTGCACACACTGAAGAGAAGTCAATCCACACCCCACTCTGTCTATTTCTTGCTCTCATACCGAATACAATATCTAATTTTAAATGGAAGAAGAACGATTTGAAAGGCTTTTATGTTAATTTTTCACGCCTGTGTCAAGTTGAAATGACATAACATAGTCTGCTGGCTTTCACCCTTTGAATAGAGAAATTGCTGCACAAACTCATCACCTACCTCATCAATGTCAGTCATCAGTGAAAGTCACACTCACTAAAACCTTCCTTGATGCCATACAAAGGGTTGGGTTTAAGCACACACACACACGCGCGCACGCAAACATTTAAAGTAAGTGGGCATACACTGCAAATTACAAGTCACTAAACAGGCCCTGTGATAAATGTAGTGGCACTAAGTAACATGTGCATTTAAACAGCACACTCATCAGCTTGCCAGGGGCTGTAAGTCAGTGCAGCTGGGTTCTGTATCCCGACTGGCTGGTGCATATGCATACTTATCTCTCTGAGTGTCCATTTGTGCCTGTGAGTATCAAGATAGAACCATTTTGGTTGAGGGAAAACCTCCAGTTCCTCTCTTGCAAATTCTGCAATGCTCCCAAATGGTTTGAATATGATTTAAATGATGATTATTATCCTGAAGCAAAGAGGAAAAACACTGTTGTGTTTTTAGATACATGTGTGCATCTAATCTGGTCTGCCAACTGAGACAAATATAAAGACAATACCGTGACCTGTACTGAACTTTTGGTTGAGTCTAAGGCATACATGTCTGTTTGTGCATATGTGCATATGTTTGTGTGTTTTTCTGCTGAGCTCAGCACCCAAATCTTTCCGGACACCAAAGCTGAAGAGCCACTGGCACTGGCAGCCTCTGAGCTGATAGGTTAGGGGCACTTTCCAGGAGAATGGGCAACAGCCACAGTGCATTGCGGGTACATGATTTTCTCCCATGTCTGGAACAGCCTGATAAGGCAAAAAAAAAAAAAAGGTTGGCAAAGGATCAGGGTTTCTCACTCTTAGTGAGTGTCCTCTCCTGCTCAAAGGCTCTCTTACTAATCACATTGTTTTCTTGCACTGTTCCTATTTTTCTCTGCTTTACATTGGACCTTTTCTCTCCTTTCGCTTTCCTGACCTATCGTCTCATTCTCTCAGCAACTCATTACTGTCTTCAGTCCTCAAAGTCTCTCTACTTCTCCAGCTTCCCGAAAATGGGCTGATTTGAACCCTCACTTTCCATTGTTGAGAAACCTCTCTAGTACTCATATATATTATTTCTCTTTCTTTGGGCTTCTTTTTACCCCAGCTGTCAGGCTGTCAGCCCAAATTGAGAAGTAAGGACATGTGATGGATCAGGAGCATTTGGGAGAGGGGGATACTGAGCACACAGGGATGGAAGGTACAAACCTAGGCTAATTCAAGGTGCTGAAATCTGACACTTTGAGATGCAGCTGCATACTTTTTCTTACTTTATTATTTAAATTCATACAAATTTTGCATAATGATTACAAACGCACTTAATTTTTTTCCAATATCTGCTCCATATTGTACAGCATTTTAACATGTATCTCAAACTTGCCCAGAGCGTAAATGTCAACTTTGTTATCAAACTGACCCGACATTAATGCCACGGGTATTGTGATTGTCATGAATTATCCTTTATATTGAATACTGGATCTTCTGGTTACAACCCAGACATAAGACGACAGTCGTCAGTGGCCGGGATCAGTCAAGAGCAAGACCAGAAGCATGCTGCTCAGTTTTTATTTGTTATTATTTGGAGTTCTACTGTAAAAACCTGAGGGGTCTGAAAAGGCAAGTGCACAGTACTGTTCACCAGTTAAAGGCAAATGCTTTTGACATATGAGTGTAGATCTTAAAAAAAGAAAGCCACACTGAAAGCGGTGCAGTGCTGTCTGAGGAGGTTTCCCATAATGAAAAATCAAACATAAGTCAGTTTTTGATCAGAGCTGAGTCACTGAACTTGATGACCTTACAATCTACAACTCAATTTTTTTCAAACACAAAATGTTACTTCATCGATTTATATGGAGGTCCCTGATGAGATAGGGATGGGTTATTCAACATTTAGCTTACATCCAGCTTGTTATCAGTGTGGGCAAAACACTGTACTTGCCCTTCAGTGTAGTACTGTTTGACACAGAGTCACTGTGTGTCCAAAAAAAAATCTGATTTTTCTCCACCCCAATACAGTATATATGGACGTAGCTTCCGTGATGTCATCCACCTGTTTGTGAAACCTTTACCTTGAAACCTCAAGATGAGCATTTCCACCATCGCCATCTTGGTTGCAAAAAAAAAAGAAAAAAAGATCAGATGTGATGAGGACAGGCGGGTCACACGCTCATTGGCTAATGACTTGTTTCATACCACAGATAATCCTCCATTTTGAGGCATAGTATGACCAAGATTTACAAGATAGATTTAATTTGTTGTTCAGTATGACCCAAAATGAATGGCAGAGCCCATAAACTCAGCAGGAAAGTGTTAACAACAGATCAAGAAAGAAAGCCGTTCTCCCATAGACTTCTATAGGACTGAAAGACTTTTTTGAAACCACAGCTCTCGCCATCTGGTGGTCTTCAGATTGAATGCACGTTTAAGGTACTTTTGTATTGACTTCATTTTTTTGACCTAGAAGCTGCGTTCATGTTGCCTACCATTTGTGGTTTAAACAATAAGGGACGTACAAAGGCAAAAAATTTGACCAAATACCAGTAAGTTACATCCCTGGATGCATAACAGTAGGTGGATACTGGACTCAAAAACTGTAGTAACACAAGTGGCCACTGACAAGCAACAAGGCTGAATGGCAGAATTTTTCTTTATACATCTATGGTCAGCTCACACTAAAACCCCATCATATGTTCCTAGCTATTCTAGTGTGCCATAATACCTGGTGTGTCATCGTGGTAAGGTCTAAGTGTAATTAAGTCAGTGACTGACTCCATCCAATGCTCTGCTGCACCAATACCATTTGACTGCCACTTTAATTGCTTTTCTTCCCCCTATTCCCATCTCATCCGTCTACCCTGTTCTATCAATCTATTCAATTCATGGGGGAACAATGTCTCCATACAAACATGCAAATATGGGATATGCTGAATGTGTGCGTGCTCCCATGCATGTTTGGGCATGTGGATGCATGCACATAGTTTTCACTTGACATCCAAAATTACATACATAGACATTAATGTATGCACATCTCTCAGCGGATGTGTACTTTGCATCCTCATGCGTACTTATGAGCTGGTGTCTGACCATAAAATGAGTCATGTGTGTGTCTCTCGCTGCACCTGTGGTGAAAAGCTGTGGAGTGTGAGGTTTCCCAAATAGCTACTCTCATTTACAGCCTCTCTGAGGTCTAGGCTTTCTTTGTCTGCCACTCTTGGCAGCTGCTACTGTTAAACACCTGACCCTCTTTAACAGTGTAGCAGCTCGTGACCCAAAAAAAAAAAAAAGACTCAAAAGCAAGAATCACAACAGGAAACACAGTGCAAAAGCGCAGGTTTAATATGAAAAGCAAGGTTTGTACATGGGTGGGCAGGGGGGTTGAGCAATATGTTAATATTTTTCAATTGTCAGTCCAGTCCAGTCAGTGAGTTGCTGATATTTTCATATGTGTGTATGCATTGCAGTGCACAGAGGTAGACCACTAAAGGTTTTATAATATAATATAATATAATATATTATTAAATATAATATATAATAAATTTTTATCAAAATAAAACCTTCCAAATAATTGTCTTTGCTAGACTCGAACCAATCACCAATGGCTGATAAATTCATCAAATTGCCTAGCTTATGTAGTCATTGAGAAATACTGCCAGGTAATCAGCAAAAAAAGGCACAAAAATGTCAGTTCAGTATCCAGCATATGGCTGGTATACATACTGAGGAAGTTATTAACTAGTTAAACTCAAGAGTGATATAGAAAAGGGCGGAAACAAAACAAAGGGCAGAAGATGAAATAACTGAAGGGTATAAAAAATAGAGATTACATAATAACACAAGTGACTAAACAGCTTGTGGGGGTTGTCACAAAGCGAAGTACATTCCCATAATACATACACACAGATTTCAGGACAAGATAGCTGGTTCTGCAGGACTTGCAAATTTCACTACATCAGGAAAAGGGTCAATATCATGGCTCAAACTCAAATATGGGGCAACATGAGCGCCAGGGTAAAAGCATACATGAAGTCCCAAAAGGGATGGAAAGAAACAGATGAACAATGTGCATTGCTGCTGTTCTACATGCTTCAGTACGTGCTGCGTGTGGCAGAACTGAATATGACCTCTCCTGATCGACAAGTAAAAACAAGGACATCTTTTTCTGCTTCAACCTATCTCCACTCAGCTGTGCAAGGTGTGCATATTCTCCTGTCCCTTTTACCTACACCTTAGGTAGGACTTCTGAAATTTATGTGTAAGAATTTGTGACCATTAAAATATAGTGTTTGAATCCACAACAAAAAGAACAAGTACAACTTGACGTTTATATGCAGTCTGTATCTAGCTCATGTACAAATTCACTGTACAGAATCTGGATAAGTAAAGGATGTCTATCTTTTCCAGAAGTAGCACCTCACTGTTTCTAATGTGATGGTCAGTGTTATCCTCCTCTGTCTTTCTTTTGGGCTTCCTGTATGTTTCTGAGTGTTTTGGTTTTACTTGTGTGCACTATGCTTCCCTATCTATGACCTTCTGTTTGTCTGTGTGTGCACCACAAGTCTCTCTTTTTAATTGCTTTCTTTTTATTTTCATGCTACACAACTTATGTGTCTCCAGTATTTTTGATTCCTTTGTGTGTGTGTTTTCTTGCCTTTTTGATTGTCTGCTCCACCCTCCAAGGTGCCACCTGCATCTTGTTTCCCAGTCAGTTCTCTGTCTATTTATTGTCCCATGTATACTGCAAAGTATTTTTGACATAGCCAGGCATTGTTTGCATTAGCTAACTTAAAAAAAAACCTAAAACCTCACGACGATGGTTATCACCATTCTTTGTTTATCCAAGCTTTCTTCATTAGGTTGTGCGAGCACTTCAATAAAAGTGGGTGTCTGATGTGTCATTTTGCTATTCTTTTGCAAAAAAAACTGACCAATAAAAAGAGCCGCCTACTGAATTTAGGAGGCACAGGCTGGAGTTATGAAGAATAGGCAAAAATTATTACAGCAAAAAGTAACACTGGTGTTGCAAAAAGACAAGAGATGAATGCTTCCTTAAAACATCAATCCTATAAATCCTAGAGTTAAAATATTTATTTTACTACTCAATGCACTGTCAATATTGTGTGTATTTCTACCAGTATTACTGGCATTTAAAGCTCTTAAACCTTAACCTTAATAGGTTTCTTTGGCATTGTCCCAAAATAACCAATTTTATCTCATCCCGTGGCTGTAATTCCAATAGTGTGAAATTAACTTGGTAGGAAATTAAGATCAAGCATAACAAAAAAAAACAAAACAGATTTATGCAACTCAAACACGTTTGAATCAGTGCATTCACTTTGACATGCAGCTTTTAGAGCGGAGACTGCGAGCCAGGCCTTCTTGTCAAGAATCAGTGTCTGACCTCACAAATGTGCTTCTTGAAGAATGGTCAAAAATTCCTAAACATTGTGGAAAGCCTTCCCAAAAGGGTTGAAGTTGTTATATCTGCAAAGGGTGGGCCGACATCATATTAAACCCTATGGATTAAGAATGGGATGTCACTCAAGTTCACTGGCAATAAAATGTATCTGCCATAACAAAAATGAAAAATAAGAGGATTCCTTTTGTGTAATTTCATGGTTTAGTGGCTTCGTGGTGACTGTAGGGTCCTTAGCTGTCATCTTACTGCTTATTGTCATTTCAATAACTGGCACTGGACTGTATGTATGAGCCAAGGAAACCCACTTACTGACTAAAGTTCACAAAATGTCTGATTCCATAACCAATCTGTGTTCAGAACTTTAACTTGATTAATGCACTAAGGGTCCAGCAGCCAACCCAAGTCAGAATGAAAAAATGAGAAACTGAACAGACAATTCCCATTCATGTTCTTCATTGATGATCTCCAGCTCGATATTTCTTCATGGCACTGTGCCGCAGTACCTCTCACCCGTGTGGATGGAGTGGTAGAGATAAAGCTTCATTACATAAGGTTGCTGGCAGGACTGGGGCTCGTGCGATCAGTGGCCACAGCACCTGCCAACAATCCCACAGAACACCGGGCACACATTCACCGCTACACAGACTTCCTGCATTCTATTTTCTGTGCCTCTTTCCATCTGCTCATTCATTCCTTTATCCTGGCATGGCTTTTCCCTTTATTTTCTATTTATTATTGTGTCTTCTCTTATTTCTGCTTATCCCCTTCACACACACACACACACACACACACACACACACACACACACACACACACAAACACACACCATTCTCGTTCTCTCTGTTTCTTTGGGAAAGTGATGCATCCTACTTTCCTCCTGCCTTTGGGATCATGCTGAAAGGCAGGCAGAGCGAACAGTCTTTAGTCTCTAGTTGTCCTCATAGAGCATATAATCCTCTTGATGTTCTGCCTCTGTTGTTGCACACTCAAAAGGGAGGCACAATGTTCGAACATCCATACTGTGTGTACGCACTACACAAAGTATTTAACAACAAAAGGATGCAGCAAAAACTAGAACTGTACAGCTGTAGAGAGCAACGTAGAGGTGTATAAAATGATCTTTAGGCTTCACAGAATTGCATGCAAAAATGGCAACCCCATGCTTTGTATTGTGTCTGTGCATTTTGTCTCCACATGGGAACCAGCATTCAAAACAACTCCACACCAAAAAGGTTGTCTGTGAAACCTTCCCACTCCTCCGATTTTATCCTGTATCTCTCCACTAATCTGCTACTTATCTGGTCAACCAGAGTGACCCTCATTTCTCCTTGCATAAAAAATTATGTCTCACTGTAGTGGAGGAAGAAATTGAATTTTTATAGATACAGATTAATATACCGTAGCTGAGCTGTCGGCTGCAGGAATTGGAAAAAAGATGAAAAGAAGTGGAGGGAAATCCTGCATAAACTACTGCAGAATTTTCCAAAGAATTCTCCTCTGGGGCTTACAACAATGTTACTTCAGTGCCGTGTGAACACAGAAAAAAGAAATAAAAATTGAATACATGACTTAATAGCAAATTTGCAGGGCATGTAAAAGAGAGTGTGCAGGGATAATTTTAGACTTTTTTTTTTTTTTTGCAGCCAAAGTGGAGCGGCCACTTTTCTGGATGTAAATGGGCAGTTACCCCTGCAGGGTAGAGCTGTGACAACAGCTGAAGATGAAAGTGTGACTGATCCTTAAAAGTTAGGATATTGAGAATGGAGTGGTTTGACTAGGCTTATGTGGCAACAGATGTGTCACATATATTTGACAAGGGGTGAAAGGAGAGAAATGACAGGGAGAGAAAAAAAGGGAGGAGTAAAGTTTTGGGGGGGGGAGGACTGAGAGATGGATGGGAGGACAAAAATAGCCCTGTGTGGCTATGCCGTTCACTTTCATTTTCCATGTTCCAGTGTCCAATTTACAGCCATACACACACACAGGCAAATATTCACTCATTTTCACACATCTCCCTCTAATGTCTTTTACACACAACTTCACACCAAATTACTGTCCCTCTCTTTCTGTCACAAAAACACACACATACACACCATCCCATTTACAGTTGTGATAAAGCTGGTCTTTCCCCACATTTTTCTTTTGTTTGTTTTTACACCTCCACATTGGCCCCTTTTGTCTCAGTCCCATTCTCACCTCCATTCTCTATATTTTCAACAGATGGTTAAGTTGTACCGAGCCATCCACTTGGGAAAAGGATATAGTGGAACATGCACATTCATAGACACAGACTGCAGCTGGTAGAACTCCCCAGGGTGCTGTCCTCTAGCAGTGCCATGAGATTTAGAGCTGCTCATTTCATTTAAAGGGGACAAAAGTTAGAGAGATGGACAGTAAGAGGTTGAGGGGAGAAATGGTGAGTAAATGAGACAGCACAATAGGGTTAAAGGCTGAGATGAAGGGAAGGAACATTGGAGCAGAAAACAGAAAAGGAAAGGACAATTTGCACATGTGTAGCATTCATTCCTTCAAGGTTCAAAGTGACATGCAGGAATTGAGTCTATTTTTCAACCAGATTTAAAAATTGAAGCTCAGTGTTACAGCTGATCTTCAAACCCTTCATGTTCACAGGCATGTGTGTGCATACAGCATGCGTTTTTGTACTCTTGCACATGAGTGCATATGGGTCTCATTTTAGCTGAGGAAATAAAGCCCTCATGCTTCCACTGTCATCTTATCAATTTCCTCTATCTTGCTAGACATGGAATGCACTTCTATGAAAAGTTCTCTTAAAACTCTAAACCAGAAAGCAGGTTAATCACACATGAGCTATAAAACAAAATAACCTCTCTGGTTTGCCTGTTTTGGTTAACCGAATGGGTGTACTGGTGTGTACAAAATGTTTGGCACCATGTGTATTTCTGTTTTGGGGTCCCTGTGTTCATGTGATGATCCGTGAATGAAAACACAGGGAATCATTCTGGAGGAGGCATTCAGTTTCCCCAGCATGACTTAATATGCCACCACTCGCAGCTAATGACCTGAGTAAGATTGGCAACACAAAAATAATCCATTGAACAACATACAGGCTGGAGAAAAAGTGCTGATGGGAGATGGATACAGGGAGAGATGCAGCTGCTGACAAAAACCTAAAAACAGAGAGGAAGTAGCAGAGGAAATACTGTGCAGACAGTGGGAAGTCGGGCAGAAAAATGGTTATCACAAAGAGAGAAAAATTCTTACAGAGAGAGGAATACTCAAAACCTTGCTAAAATTCCCCCCTGAGCATGGATTCATGCAAAAGTACACCTTTGAATGGTTAAAACATTACCAAATTCAGAAGGAGGTCTAGAGAGGAATATGAAACATGACCAATGACCTGTCCCACTTCCAGTTACTATGCAGTGCAGCAGGGTGCTGGACAGCTGGGCAACAGAACAGCATCAGAGTATGAATAAAACTGAGCACCTGAATCTAAATTTTAAAATACAGAAATCTTGTGGGGTGGCCAGTCTGTTAAGAATTTCAGTGCAATTAGATTAATGTAGATGAGAACAGTTAAATATTTTGAGTCATAAAAGAAAATCATGTTTATATGGCAAGAGTAACTTAGATCTGAGTTTAACATGGCATAAAGGCTGGAAACAACAGGAAATACATAGCTCTGTTCATTTCATTAAAACAAACAGAAAATTTAACATATTATAAGCTGTTGCATAGCATACATATGTTATGGTACCTAAAGTAAGCTAAATGTCTGCCCTCTGGTTTTTAATTCATGCACATACAGGGGTTGGACAATGAAACTGAAACACCTGGTTTTAGACCACAATAATTTATTAGTATGGTGTATGGCCTCTTTTTGGGGCCAATACAGCGTCACTTTGTCTTGGGAATGTCCTATATAAGTCCAGCACAGTGGTCAGAGGGATTTTAAGCCATTCTTCTTGCAGGATAGTGGCCAGGTCACAACGTGATGCTGCTGGAGGAAAACGTTTCCTGACTCGTTCCTCCAAAACACCCCAAAGTGGCTCAATAATATTTAGATCAGGTGACTGTGCAGGCCATGGGAGATGTTGAACTTCACTTTCATGTTCATCAAACCAATCTTTCACCAGTCTTGCTGTGTGTATTGGTGCATTGTCATCCTGATACACGAAACCGCCTTCAGGATACAATGTTTGAACCATTGGATGCACATGGTCCTCCAGAATGGTTCGGTAGACCTTGGCAGTGACGCGCCCATGGGAATGCCATGATATGGCAGCCCAAACCATCACTGATCCACCCCCATGCTTCACTCTGGGCATGCAACAGTCTGGGTGGTACGCTTCTTTGGGGCTTCTCCACACCGTAACTCTCTCGGATGTGGGGAAAACAGTAAAGGTGGACTCATCAGAGAACAATACATGTTTCACATTGTCCACAGCCCAAGATTTACGCTCCTTGAACCATTGAAACCGACGTTTGTGTATTGGCACGAGTGACCAAAGGTTTGGCCATAGCAGCCCGGCCGTGTATATTGACCTTGTGGAGCTCCCGACGGACAGTTTTGGTGGAAACAGGAGAGTTGAGGTGCACATTTAATTCTGCCGTGATTTGGGCAGCCATGGTTTTATGTTTTTTGGATAGCACCCGAACATCCCTTTCAGACAGCTTCCTCTTGCGTCCACAGTTAATCCTGTTGGATGTGGTTAACTGTTAGTGGTATTATAACAAAGTCTAAGTGATTGGGAATGACAGCAACTGACCTACAAAGTGGTAGGCCAGTTAAAATGACATCGCAGGGTCAGCAAATGCTGAGCTGCATAGTGTGCTGAGGTTGCCAACTTTCGGCAGAGTCAGTCGCTACAGACCTCCAAGTTTCACGTGGCCTTCAGATTAGCTCAAGAACAGTGCATATAGAGCTATGGGTGCATCCAAGCCTTACTGTATATCACCAAGCATGATGCAAAGCATCAGATGCAGTGGTGTAAAGCACATCGCCACTGGACTGTAGAGCAGTGGAGACGTGTTCACTGGAGTGACGAATCACACTTCTCTGTTTGGCAATCTGATGGATGAGTCAGGGTTTGGAGGCTGCCAGGAGAACGGTACTTGTCTGACTGCATTGTGCCAAGTGTAAAATTTGGTGGAGGGGGGATTACGGTGCGGGGTTGTTTTTCAGGAGTTGGGCTCTGCCCCTTCATTCCAATAAAAGGAAATCTTGATGCTTCAGCATACCAAGACGTTTAGGACAATTTCATGTACGGAGTGCGCAGAGTCCTGACCTCAATGTGATAGAACACTTTTGGGATAAATTAGAGTGGAGACTGCAAGCCAGACTTTCTTGTCAAGCATGAATGTCTCATCTCGTATATGCGCTTCTGGAAGAATGGTCAAAAATTTCCATAAACACACTAAACCTTGTGGAAAGCCTTCCCAGAAGAGTTGAAGCTACTGTATTATAGCTGCAAAAGGTGGGCCAACAGCATTTTGGTTTTGGTTATTAAACCCTATGGATTAAGAATGGGATGACACTCAAGTTCATATGTGTGTGTGAAGGCATATGACCAAATTATTTTGGCAATATAATGTACATGATAAGCCATCGATTTGTAAATGCTGAGTATTCAATCATTTGTCTAAATTCAGCAGCTACCTCCATGCAGGAAACTGTGGATGCTCCATTGAAGCATCTGCTTGTCAGTCTATTTGAGATGTTATTATTCCCAGGGTGTCAAATGCTGCTGCTTTCTCAAAGCCACTGGCAACAAACACAATGCATCCTTAAGTATTGATGAAGGCTGGAGCAATATTGGAAAAAGAGAGCAAGCATTTTTAGAGGAACAATGACTGGTTAAAGACTGGTGGAGTAAATTTCAAGACTGTTACACAAGAGGCCACATTTTCATTTTGTTTTTATTCACTGTTCACTTGGGAAAATACAATGGTTTTGGTGAAGATATTCCTGCACATTTAAAAAATTTTGCCCCAGGATACCCAGTGCAATAAAATGTGTTCTATCTTTAAAAATAAAGCAAAATAATGAAAAAAGGGCAGCCAAGTAAGATGACAAGATGGCTTTTTTTGGTTTGTAGAGCTGAAGAGACAGAGTCTGAGAGGATACTTATTAGAGTGGCAGATGGAGAAGTAGGGAAGAAACAGTGAGCGCTGGACAGACAGAAAGAAACAGATGAAGAGAGTGATGATGTTCAACACAAAGGCAGGACAGTCACAGAGCACTCGGTTCTTGGTGATGAAAGTGTTTTGTTAAAATTTGCTTCCTATCAAAATAATTGCATTATCCTTAAACACTTTTCACAAATAAAAATGTTTTATTACCTACTTTTCATTCAACTGTCGCACTGCAGCTCCAGTTCACCAACACAACAACAACTGAGAACAGACAATGATGACCACACTGTATCACTGTGTAAAGAATTGTTTTAGTATTTTGTTAAAGCTCAAGAAAAAGCTTCACAATGATGGATATGAACTCCAAGATTTGCCATATGTGCAGGAAACTCTAAAACAAAGGGAAAAAAACTAACAAGAAAAACACTTTCTGTTTTTATTTGATGTCTTAAAATGATAAAGGCCAAAGTACTGTAACTGTTTATGCATGAGATCTCACCGCATGCAGCTGAGAAAAATATCAAATCAGCAATATGCACAGGGTGAAAACAATAACATTCAATCCTCTCAGTCTGTTGCCTTTGCATGATAAATGGCACCTCAATTTCAGCAACCAGGCAGGTTGGCTGTGAAAAATAATAATTCTCTATCAAGTTTTTGAACTGAATGAATGAACAGCGCACACTAATATTCCCCAGTAAACCAGAGGCTGGCATAGCCTGTATAATAGGTTCTAATCTTACGAACATGACTCAGCCTTTCATCTAAACACAAAGATACACGCCACAATTACCAAGGCCGTATCAATTATTCATAGACTACCACATGCTCAGACATGCACAGACAGCTATGCTTTCGCGTCCGTTCCCATGAGTTTGCTGGAGGTTTAAACAGGTGACACCATCAGTCCAGACTTTAATAAGGCCATGTGTGTAACTCACACACATTAAAACTGACACTGAAAGTCCCAATCTGTGTTATTCTATTTATATTTTAAACACACTAAGGAGAAACCAAGATTAGTTCACAGCATCTACTCTACACAATGACATTTAAATCTAACTAAAGGAAGAATGCAGTTATATTGTATATAAATGTGTAATATTTACAAAACTCCAAACATTTAATTGAAAATGTGAGCATTTATCTTTGGAGTTTGGCTCAGGGACTAAACAACAAAATAGCTGATAATTGATTTTAAAAAACAGTTATTGAATTTATGCAAATATCGGGGCTGTAGTGAATAACATTTACTGCAGTGAATAAAAATATGAAATAAAATGTGGCCATGATTTGGACTGTGTGCCTGCAGTGTTTCATGTGTGACATGCAGAGCTGTCCATGGTGCTGATTTTAAAACTTGGACTAATCTAACTGAATGTCACTGCACTCTGAAAGTAGCGCTGATTGTATGGCTTCAATTCAACCTGAGCAACACTTGATTGATTACACACACTTGAGTAACAATATGGGTGAAGCTCTGAGATGATTATACAGGTTCTAATTTTAGTTTCATTTTTCCATCTTGCCCTGACACCTCAGCATGCCATTTCATGATCCTAACACCCTTAGCAAATACAAATGTATTGAGTATATATTGATTCACTGCTGACCTATTGATACACTCATTAGTGATTGCAAATCACCCCCCAAGCATTCATGCATACAGACATATCCAGTAATCCACATAAAAACAAACACACCTTGTTAAAGTGATTTATCGCAATAGTTCTGCATACTGACAGCTAACACCTTTGAGGGGAGGGCAACCAACTAAAAATCACAGTCAGTAATGCGACAACACAAGACTTCATGTAATTGGAAACAGTCATTTTATTGTAGTGTAAAAGCGAACAATAAAGTATCACCATCTTACCAATTTGTCTTTGACTTTGTCAGCAAAGAGATGGACATACAATAGGCAACAAGCAAGATTTTTTCTTTAACTTATCATTATAATGCATATGCAGATTCCTTAAAGCAGTGGCTATAAAACAAGACCACCACTGGTGTTTAGACAAACATGAGGAGGATATCCCTTCTGTTTACCCTGGTATTGGAAGCCTGACTTGTGTATCAGGTAGAAAAAGAGTAAACAAGAGTAAACAGTGGAAACTCTACAAGGCAAGAGATCAACAGTCTCACTGTAGGAGGAGGCAAAGAAGGCAAACAGATAGAAACTGAAAGTAAAACAAGAGAGAATCTGATGAATACTGATGGAAAGTGGTCCAGTCTTGGACCACCCCTCCCCCTCAGGTGCAAGGGGAAGGCTGTGTCTACTGCCACTCAAGAGAGATAATCTCTGAAATCAGAAGCAAGACCAGCATCAAGCCAATTAACTGCTAAGAGAGACAAAAAAAAAAAGCTACTTAATAAGCTTTGGAAGAGTCAGTAGTTTTCTTTAAAATTTCTTTATCTCATTTGCAAAGAGCTACACTTGCTTTTTGCATTTTCCCCTGTTCCCTGTCTTTATGTGGATCATAGCTGTTGTGCTGCTGACTCTAATTTCATACTTATTGGGCAGATATGGTTGTGGTACAGTATATAGTAGATCTTCTTCTCTAACTCCTGGCAAAGGGTAGCAAAAAATTAGCTTTTTCTAAATAAATAATTTACTAGAAAGAATAAATACAAATTCTTGCCAACAGAAATGTTGCTGAGTTCGTAATGTTGCAAATTCAATTCCCCTTCTGCTGGTTTCTCTCTCCATATTTACATACTGTGGAATGATTGCAGCATAAAATAAACCTGCAGGTGCATAAGGTGTGCATAAAACTCAACTGCTACAAAACAAATACACAAACTAACCTAGCGATGTATACATAAACATTACAGCATACAAATTCTCTGAGTACAGCGACATACTTTCTAACCCAGTATGCAAAGTTCATGAAGCATATCATGACTTACTGTCTCCACCACCACTGGTATAAATGCCCTCATGTATGCTTGCAGGCCAAAGGTCAATGTTTCAAGTTCATAGCTCTACTGCTAATGTCAAAGTGTGAGCTGTGAATAGCAAGACATTTGTTTGTGTGTGTGTGTGTGCGTGTATGTGTGTCGTTCACTAGCACGTGAGAGTTTTCAACAGTAAAAGCTGGGGGTGGTTTGCCAAATTATACATTTATTCTGAAACTGCAGGTCCTTTTAGCAACAAATCTCATACATTATTCAGCAGCTGACTGGTAGGTAGACTTGTGTACTATCTGTTGTATTTATTCAGGACAAATGCATTTATCTAAAAAAACAAAAGTAAGAATACAAAAAGCATGACAAAAGATTGTTTCCTCGAGCTGGTTTCTTGTTTAGAGATTCAAATTTTTTAGAAAGCATAAAAATGCAAATATACCAACAGCTTGTTTAACTTCCTATGAAGCTGTGTGGAAGTGTGCCAAATGGGAAATATAGTCTTTGTGCGCCCGAATAAAAGGAATGAGGTGTTAATTGGCAGCTTATGTTCTCGTTTTGGCTCATTAAGACGATAATGTTTTAATTGAAATCATACAACTGCGGTATTTGCTGACTAATTGAGACATAAACAAGCGCAAGCCTTGAGACATCCTGCAACTCTGAGGCCTGATTACACCAGAAGAACAAAAGTGAGAAAAAAAGGGGAAAGGACCCTCCCTTAGGCATGTGTGACAACATGCTGTTTCCTCCAGTTTCATTCAACACTCAAGTAGCATTTGTTCAACACATTGGGAACTGTCAGTATGTGTGGAAGTATGAGGAAAAAAAGAGTTAGGTGAATTTGGGAGAAAGACTGGCCTCTTATGCTCTGAAAAATGGAAGTATACAGCACACAGGGAGCAACCCTGTCGCCTTGAAGTACTTGCGTTTTTATATTTAGTTTAGTCAACTAATTTGACTACACTTGTAATAACTTTTGTTGATTTGTGATGCAGTTTTTATCTATGGAAAAAAAAGGTTTTATGTTTACCTGCACAGACAAAGACAAAGATAAAGAGTAAATTATAATTTGTCTTTCTTTTAAATTCATGTTATGCACACTTTATCAGTTTAAATAAACCTGGTAACAATGAAATAAACACACAAAGCTCCTGATGTATATTGCACGTATTACAGTTGTCATTAACTATGAAAATTTTAATCAGATAATCAGAGCTTGGTAATTGGAAGAATCCCTGCTGTCCCAGTCTGTATGATTTATGTAAATGAGGCAGAACGTGTGTTATACTGAGGGAGTCTGATGCAAACACTTAGATCAGTCAGTAAAAATTCAGTTTAAACACTTCAGAGGCTCTATCGTCTCACAGTTAAGAGAGGAATTTGATTTTTAAAATATCCCCCCGACACACACACACACACACACACACACACACACACACGTCTTTAATACAGACATCTACACTAAAAGGGTGCATGTGTGAGTGAGAGGGTGCTTCATATATAGATTATTTAAAAGAGCTAACGATTAGTTAAGTTCCACAATAATCTTTGTGCTTAGAGTTATTGTATCTCCCTTACTGTATTTACTGTAGATATAGAAAATTGGTGGTGCCACCTATGGGTGACAGAATGTACTCTTCTCCTTGGCTAAATATATACTGTATGCTGTAGGTGTCAAATGCACATTAAGAACAGGTTGATTTGTTTCTAAATACTATTTTTACTGTTTAAAAGACAAACTCCCTAACATAGTCACTCTCTCACAGCCAAACTAGATGCACTGCAACACTGTACCTTTTTATGTAATAGATTTATTTTTAGCAATAGAGTGATATATTTATTTTATTAGCAGCACATTCCACCCTCCATTTATTTTGCATAAGATGGGAGTGTTATCTATGCTTTATGATTATGGGAAGCAAGGGAATAAAAAAGGAAGAGGGGAAAAAAAGAAGAGATGATGAAAGTGAGGGGGGAAAAGACACTACAGAAAATTTAGGTGAGGGTGAGATCACCACTGAAAAATGACAACCTAAGAAACTGAGCACTATTTAATGTATGTTGCAGTGCCTTTACATCTTACACATTGTCTGATAACCTAAGAGGGCAAGGAAATCTGATACAAATTTATCTTAATACTAAGACGGAAAAGCTTTTTATATATTGTCAAAACAAACAATCAAACTGTGGCTGATAAGAAAGACTGTTATGATTAAAAAGCAAAACAATATGTGTGTGAAACTAACTGAGTATTAAAGCTGCACAGAACATGAAACAAGATTTTCCAGTTCCAATTCTCTGTCTAATATTATTTTCCTTTTTCACACTTTATCCACAGAAAATCCCAGGCTTACACTTCCAGTGTTGCAAAAACGTGACTGCTTCAAGAGGGAAACAAAAGCTCTGACAGAGACAAACATATTATTAAATCTGTATTTCAAACTATATCTGGCATAAAGCACTTCCATATCAGTCCACATAAAAGAGCAAGTTTCATAGGGGCAACATGTTTTGTTTTGACCCCGTTTCACATCAGACCATAAAAGAAACACAAGCTAGAGGTGTGTCAGCAGGTTAGGTTTGTTGTATGCGTTTGCAGAAATTACATGACACTGCATTACTGGTTAGCTTCGAGGAGACACGTATGGTGATAGTTCTTATGTGATGTTGACTTGTTTGGGGAGTCATGTTTGTAAAATTAAACTTAAACACCTCAAGAAAACAATAGTTTTGATTGTTTTAAAAACTTCTGGTTTCATACAATCACACAGTGAAAGAGCACAACTGTGAGTGACGTGAGGGAAACTTCATATCAACAAAAGCATGTCTAAGATCCAAAGGGGCCTCACAGAGCAAATCCTTCACTGTGCTCAATCCCCCTCTGAACAAACCACATAGTTCACACAGTTCCATCATATGCTCACATAACAGCACTAGTACCTGTTTGCTGTAATGTCAATATGTGCATGTAATCACAGAGCATGTGCTAAAATGCAAGTACACACCTATGATTAAACACCAACATGCCCACACATCTGTCTATTACATCTTGGAGACAGTCTATAAAAACTGTAGTCACACACACATGCATTTAAGTATGCATTTAGCAGCAGGGGGCAGGTCAGTTAGAGGGGCCTGGAAGGAAAGCGCATGTCAAGCAGAAATTTAAAGCAATAATGACAGGTTATGAGGTTAATTTCAAACTGACAGCGTGATGTCTCCCTAGGAGAATTCATATAAACTGCTTCAGGAGTTGACAGAACCATAATCCTCTGTAGCACAGCTTCATCCATGGTGCAAGTACAGGTTAGGCAAAAGGATCAGGTGTGTCTGTTCATGCCTGTAAATTTAACCTCAAAAATGCATATAAAAAGCATCTCTATCTATTGAAGTTATCCTGAAGCAACGATCCATCCAATGTGAAACACATTTTTATAATTGTAATTCTTGAGTGAACATAACAAACACTTTGGCAATGATGCTGTCAGACTTGGCGCTTCTTTGTATTAAAGATAGCCATTGTCACCATGACATCAACTATCAGTTCGTGAACTACAGATATGAAGCCTTGAGTTTGGCATTTTGGCTGTCATCATCTTTAGTTTGAAACTGGATCTCATGGCTGAATATGATGGGGAACCTGAGGACTCCAAGGTTTATTGTCTATTTTATGCTAAATGTGACCAGAATTTGCAAAATGAGCATCATGCTGTATTCAAAAAGATCTGAAACTCACAGTTGAGACCATAAACTTATCTGGAAAATGTTAACTGAGGTCACAAATCAAGTAAGAAGTGGAATCATTTCCTCAAAGATTTCTATACAATCAGACTTCTTCTTGTAGTCAGAATAGCGCCCCTGCTGGTCATTAGAAAGAATGCAGGTTTAAAAGACTTTTTGCATAGGCCTCTGTTTTCAGAACTAGAACCTTTTGCATACAGTCTATGTTTGTTAAGATGAAAATATGTCATGATTAGCTGCTGAACAACAGATGGAATCACTTATTCATTACACAAAATTCAAAAAGTCTCATGTACTATCCTCTATTACAGACAGATGAAGCTTAAAGGGAAAATAGTATAATTTATTTCTAATTCAGAAGTGAAACTCTTAAGATTAAAAAGCTCTTTTGCAAGTGTTAACCACTGAACTGTAGCACATTCTTCTACCAAACTAATTTGTATAAACTAACTGAAACAATTGCGTGTGTTCGGAGCATTTTTTCTTAAGTCTCATGTTTCACTCTTGAAACAAAATTGCCTAAAAAAACTCTCACGCAAAGTTCCACAACACATGTTAACACACACACACACACACACGACACACAAACAGTCCTAATTCACATTCAATCGAGGACTGATACTCATTGAACTAGGCTATACAAATGCAAATTCCTATGTGAGCCCAGACACTGGCTGTGTGGTTCAACATCACAGCAATTCTGTTCTGTGAGACACTTTGATAAAGCTAGATCAAAGGACATCGAAGAAGAGGCATTCAAGACCTCTAACAATAGACCTTCTTACAGAGTGCCTGTAACTGGCTTATGAAAGCACATAAATGCATAAAAATAGGGTTTAGGCTACAAACGTCTGTAAGCAACCTTTATAAAGACTGTACGGTAGATTTGCAGAGGCTATAAATCACACATACACAAATGCAACTACACATGCTCAAACACAGATGAATTTAAACTTATTCACAAATAAACCAAAGAAACCTGGCTAATTCTAACTTCTTTACATTAAGGTGCATGGCAGAATTCATTTTAGCAACTGTATTCTATTGTCACTTCTTTCCTTCCTCTTTCCTCGTTTTCCACAGTCATGTCTGCCACCTCCAATTTCACATTCCCGCTCACCCATTCCTACAAATCCTCTCTTAACTCATAATATGCCTCCTCAATTTGTCATCTACCATTTCTTTCCTTTCTCACATCCCCTTTTCTCACTCACTTTATGTCGACATTTCATGCTTCCACCATCACCCTCTGTGTAACCCTCTTGCTATTTTAAGACTGGATCCCTCTCTGATGTCTTTCCTTTCTCTCTTTTTTAAATGTTTTTTTATAATAATTAAATATTATTATTTTCTTTTCATCACACTTCTTCCATTTCTCTATCGCACTCTCTATGTGTGCCTCTGTAGCATCACGCTCTCGCTCCCCCCATCTCCATTTTTATCCTCCACTCTTTGCGCATCCACTTTGCACATCCATCTACTTCCAAAACCTTTAAGCTTCCCTGTGAGAGTGTTATGCTGGCAGCTTTGCCACACTTCTCTTCATTTTTAACAACATTATCCCCTCTATTACTTCTTAATGACTGCATTGCAATCCACTGATTTGTGCACCAGAGAAAGCACAGCAGTTTCGCCAGCATTCATTTTGAATCCTCACACCTCATTCTATTTATGTTCTTTTGGAAAGCATCGAGATAGCAGGAGGGCTACCTGACATATTTAACAAAATCTCCCTGGGCATCTATTTTTTAAATTTTATTTCTATTCTCCTCTCACGTGTTCTTTTACCTTTAGCAGGCGTACAGATGGCAGGAAGGCTGCATGGCACAGTTTTCTGATGGTCCAGTTCAGTGGCCGTGGTGCATCCAGCTGGTTCATGGTGTCCACTCTTCACGGTTCAGCCACTGGTGCCAAGCAGTTTCTCCCGGCACCAGGATCAATGTTGCCCCACTAGGGGGACAAAAATAGGAGAGGGTCTCCAACTCCAACTGCCGAAAAGCACGCAAGTCCCAGGGCATGACCCTTGATGGACAACCATCAGCCACTAACCCCAACCACCGTAACCACCACCACCACCACCACCTTGAAGCCTTTACTTCCACAAGCACATGAAGCTCTCACCTGAGCAGCTTTCTGCCCCTTTCTCCCCCTTCCTGCCCTCTCCTCCTCTCCAGCTCACACAGATCCAAAAAATCCAAGGTAAGTCAAACCTGGAGCACCATGAGCATCTAATTCCTCTTCCACCAGTAGCTGAAGTGCACTCAGCTCTGGCGCGAAAAAATCAGACTGTAGAGTATTTTCCCAAACAACGGAGCAGAGCGCAGCAATGCACAACAGGGGTAAGAGCGCATAGGGTGAGAGAGATGCAGGTAGAGAAAGAGAAAAAGAGAACGAGAATATGGAGAGATGGAGATGTGGGCAGAGGAGAGATGAGGAATGCAGTGCAGCACAGCACTGAGGAAAGAGGAGAGGAAAAGAGAGTCGCAGAGCGCATAAACGGAGCAGCCTGACAGGCAGTGACTTAGATTTGAGGCTGCATGCACACTACTGTCTCCAAGATGAAAACAGAGAGAATGGAAGAGAGAGAGTGTCAGAGAGAAGGAGGGAGACGGAGAGAGGGAGAGAGACAAAAGGAAAAACCAAAGAAGATCCAATAAAACTGATGAACAAGATGAAATTGAAACTATGGAGATAGGAGGGGGTGCCATGCAAGAGAAAAAGATTGGTTCTGTGCATAGGAGAAAAAGGGAGAAAGGATGGAGAGACACAGGGAGAAGGCAAGATGGAGAAAATGGGAAGAGAGGGAACTGTATGGTGGTCAAAGGGGAAATGGATGAAGCGAAGTCAAAGCTGTGCCTTGTAGAGTGAATTCAGACGGAGCTTGAAGATGGAAGCACACTAAACAACTTGGCACTGTGGATGTGGAGAGGAGTACGACCTACTTATGAATTTGCATGTCATGCGTCATATTTATGCATAAAAATCCCTAAAGTGGCTTTAAAACAATGCTAAAGAGAGGCCCGTTGATGTGACTGTCTTATTGCATGAACTCATTTTAAATGCCTCGCAGCATCCCTACACCCACCACACCTCCCTCTGGGTTTGATGCTTTTCATTTTGTTTTGATGTATTAGCATGAACCCTATGCTGCAGCTATACTATACTATACTCTATTAATTGTAAGGGCAATTTATTTAATTTATTCACTTTCAATCTTTGTGAAGAAAGTATGATTTTTGGGATGATATTACAAAAATGTAACCTTACAAACAAATTCTTCAACAGGATCATTAAATAACAATTCATTACCAGGTATTGATCCCTGGCATTAGTGCAACAGAGACTTCTCAAACGACGTGTCCACTATGTCTGAACGAGTTTGCAACTTACTATATGATATCTGGATTTTACACATTCTGTTACCACAAATGCACAACAGTGAATCATACCCTTTGCACCAAAAGACCCAACTATAAGAGCTTAATGTTTTTAATTCAGCATCTTAGGAATAAATGTCTGCAGATATTTTACATGAAGTGTATGATATTTGCTATTACTACAACAACCTTATCAACTTTGATTAAAGGTTAATTGATAATTCTCACTGTCTCGGGGCAGAGGGAGAGCTGCACTGTATCAGAGCTACTGGCTCACATCGTCAATCTACAGAGCTGCAGCAATCTAAGGCAGATTGGTGATGGCAAACCTTATCAGGGAAGTGCAGCTTTTGTGAAGCACGCTGACAAAGATAAATAAATAAATAAAATGAGCCATCTATTTTTGCCTCATCTTTGCTGGTCTGTATTTCTATTTCTAGACAATCGGGACTGTTTGTCTCCAGCTAATTGCTGATGTACATGTCTCGAACACCTAAAAGCTTGTCAAAACTAAAGATGTGGATAAAATTAACAGTTCTCTTTGCAACAGAATTGACAGGTTTGGACTGGTTGAATAAGTGTGAAAAAAAAAAAAGCTTGAGAGGTGTTGATGACAAAGCATCACGCTTCCTCTTCGATGTGCTGCACGCTGCCATTGTTTAAAAATGCCTCAAATTAATGAATGCACCTGCATCAGCGTCAAAATTTCTGAAAGTACTTGTGCAACGTGGATGAGCTGAGACTTTTAAATCTCTGCACAAACATGTAGGTAAATCAGTAAGCTCCACCTTGTAATGTGGACACAGAATATATAAGGCGAGGTAGCAGTCTGCCTCGCATTCCCCAAAAAGGGGAAACCGTGGGGTAAAATGAAGCTCACATAAATGTAAAGCACTCAGCGAAACAGGAAATGCTGATATAGGTACCCTGAAAGAAAAATAGAGTATGAAGTCAGAGGTTTTCATTTCTTCTCCTAAATTAAAGGTCAAATGATATGAGAAAACATGAATTATGTATTGTCACGATTCCTATTAAAGTGCATGTTGCTGACTTGATTGAAATACATCACTGACAGTAGAGAATGTCTGTCATCCATCCATCCATCCATTCTCTTCCACTTATCCTGTTCAGGGTCGCAGGGGGGCTGGAGCCTATGTAGAGAATGTCTCTTAAATTTAGTTATGACTATCAACTCTCTTGAGTCACCAGCTCACAGTTAGTAGGTGTTTCATCCTGACAGTTACGCACTGACATTAAGTGTATCACCGTCACTGACCACTGGCTGCCCTAAGGACTGCTGAGACCTCTGAGGTATCAGTCTATAAACCATACATGTGTGTATTTGTCAGTGTGTACTTACGCTCGTGTGTGTGTGTTTGTATTTGGAAGAGAGTAAGGCGGCTGTAGTGAGGAAAGGCAGAGTGTGTCTTTTCCCCTCTAACCCTGTCACTTCACACACTTCATCTCATCTCACGAAATGGTTCAGCGAATACAACAGCTCAGTGCAGAACCATGCACTGTCTGCATCCTGCCTCTAGATGGCAACCTTCTAATGCACAATACCTATTTCAAACCCAGCATTCAAACATATACACATACAATCCACCAACTCAACTGAACCACTATCAAAATGTCAGATACTTTACTACAACAGAACAAGCCTACCTGCCTTTTTTTTTTTTATTACTAAACATCTAAGGATGGAGGATGTTGAATCTGCTTTATCTTTCTGAAGAAAACGGCAGCGTGCACACTTCTACCAAAAGAGGGCAGCTGTTCAACACACACAACAGGGCTTCTAGTTTGCTTCATCCTCTAATTCTGTATGGCTACACTAATTATCATAATGTAAAAAAGATATTATAGCTGTGGCACAGGAGAAGACCAGACAAGATTTAATTCTCTCACAGTGATTCATTTCTCCCAGTGGGAACTTAACTTGGCAAGACAAAGGCGGCAATTTACTGTGAATCACTTAAGTGCTTCAACAATGAGCGCTTGTATCAGATTGTGAAGGCAAACAGTAAATATCACTTGCGTTTTCAGATTTAGTGGGATAGAGGAGTTTTCTGTGGTAACTTATCTCAAGGCAAGTTGAGACTGAGGCCAGTGCTTATTTTTTAATATATAGAAATAACAGAATATACTGTTGACTTTATCAGATACTGCTCTGTACACACAGTATGATTAATGTGTTTAGTATGTAAATTTAGGTGGTGTATAAGCAAGCATGGGTAAATGCGAGTGCACTGCTGATTGAATAATTTCATCACAACCCACAAGCAGTGGTAGTAATAGCACTGAGTGGGTGTTCTGTAACCCATTTATTCTCAGGGACATCTCTGCTACAGGTAGCCCTTTTGACATCGCCAGACTGCGCTGTGACAGGAGTGAAAAAGAAGCCCATTTCCACCTGTCATTCAGCCAAAGCCCAGAGCTGCTCACTCACTGAAAATCCAAATCCTCTCTGCTGGTATTGTGTAAAAAAAAAAAGTGTTTTTAAAAGACATGAATATCAATGAATCTTGCTCAGTGACTGAGATAGCTTAGATAGCATTGTATAATGTTTATAGTAGTACTTTTTTCTATAAAAAATTATGTAACTGACAATATACTTGAGTTCCTGTATGTTATTATCAACATAATTATTTTAAAATTCTTTACAAAAGCAGTCTCATTGAGATCAAGAGGGATTCGTGTACAAAAACATATACATACAACAATCCATAAGAAAGGCATGTGCAAGGAGTGGTAGCAGATAATTACAACCTTTTAAAACGTAGCTTCATAGTTTTTTGCAGTTCATTCAATTTTTAGGCAGCAAAGTATTTAAATCCATTTTTTTCAGGCTCACTGTGAATAAGAGGTTTGGCCAATGTTAGAATCTCCTGTAATCAAGTTCGGACAAAACTGTAGACTGTACAACAGTGCCCCTCTTGTTCAATCTACAATTGGACTTTATTCTTTATAAAAATCTTTTTCTTTTTCAACTCTAACAGAAGGTTTGCATTTAAAATTCCTTGAACGATTCAGTTAAACATCAATCTTGTCACTTCCCACTTGTGCCAAATCAGAACAGAAAGCTGAAAGGTTAGCATGTGGGCTGGCACGGCTTGGATAAATTAAGGAAATTCACCATTTTTTTCCTGAGGCATTGTGTCAGTGTTACTTACACCTCTGGGTATTTAGAACTGGAAATGCAATTCAGCTACAAACTACAATGTTGCGAAGGAGCATCCTTGTCTAAGCTCAAAGCAACATTTGATAAGAGTAATGATGTTTATGCAAGAATACAATTCAGTTCTGGGTCAATAATCACAAAAAATTACATATGGTACTGTATTGTGTATTGCTGCACTCACACATAAGGTATACACACTATGGCACTGTTAACTGAAGGTATGCGTTAAAACCTTCTAATTTGGCTTCCCATCCCTCTTCCCTCTTGTGTGATGCTCATGCCCTGGAGGATTTTCAATAAGTGACAGTTCACTATTTCACATTATATACAGTCAAACACCCCTATGCACAAACACACACACACACACCCATGCACAGACGTACACACACTACTACCCCCCACTGTCTTTGCCCCGAAGAGGCAGGAAGACTTCTGCTGAGTTGGGTACACTCCTCCATCTGGAGAGAAGCAATGATTATTAGCCTGTGGGATGGAACCACACGTACGCATGCACTCACATACACACCGCTGCTCTCAAAATGTGCTCTTTTCTCCACATTTTGGGGAAATTTTCCACTCTCCACTCACCATCACTCATGAGCCTTTGAGTTTTCTGGGCAGTCAGTCACCTAAATATTCATACTCCACTGTGGTTTGCTTTTCTAAAACATGTAATACGCTATTACCCTTCTAAACTGAAATTTGTTCACTCAAAATGTGTTACATATCTGTCTTCACATCCCTAAAATCAGCACAGCATATTTCATCTCTGGCATTTAGGCCTAAAGCAACACTGCTAAATGTTATTGGCAGATCCTAATGGCTGTTGATAAACATTATCGGATAAGCCAGAGGTAACAGAGTGAGAAGATGGCACTGATTAAAAATAATGACCTGCAGGGGCTGTTCATGTAGCAACCGCCTTATCACAGCTTTGCATAATGTTATTTCAGGTCAGCAAAGATCCAGTTTATTATTTAGATCCGTCAGCCTGTGGACAGCACCTGCCAAATTAAATTTACCTGAAAATGAGGAGAGTCTTCGGAAGTGTATAGAAAAATGTTAGATGTCAATAGCAGCTTAGCATTTTTGTTCTTAAAATGACTCTTCAAACTGTGTTATCACAGTAATAACAGGCCAAATTTGTCCCAGCTTACATAACAGTGAGCTAAATTATGAGCAGGCACATATTAACACATATTAACGCAGCTAACACTTGCTTGATTAGCAAGGTGCATCCAAAATTCAATGTGATGTTAAATAGTATGCTAATTCTGGCTACTGAAGAAAAATTTACTTACTGGACAAACTGGAACAGCAACTCCTTGTCGCGTCTTTTAGCACAACTGAACACTGTCCAGCAAGGGTTGGATGTGACTCATAAACCCAGGACACCCTGTGAGAAGTAGATTCATTTTCTTATAAACTTCTATTCAATATGCACAGGAGATGCACCCTGCTGGCTATTAAAACCCTAACCCAGTTTTAAAGTAATTCTGAGTGAGCTTCACTGTTCACAGCTGGATACCTCACCTGCATTTTATACCAGATCTGTTGTCCAATTCATGGAAACTCCACTTACATTCACAGGATTTACAGGATGGCATCCAGCACATTACTTCATTAGTTACACCTTGTTAGTATCATGTTGGACCCACTTTTGCCTTCAGAACTGCCTTAATTCTTTGTGGCATAAGTTCATCAGGCTGCTGGAAACATTCCTCAGAGATTTTGATCCATATTGACATGAGAGCATCACACAGTTGCTGCAGATTTGTCAGCTGCACATACATGATGTGAACATCTCCTTCCCACCATTTGAGTGCAGTGAACTCATTGTCATGATCAAGAAACCAGTTTAAGATGATCTGAGCTTTGTGACATGGTGCCTTATCCTGCTGGAAGCAACCATCATGAGATAGATATCCTGTGGTTGTAAAGCAACAGCAACAATACTCAGGTACACTGTGGTGTTTAAATGATGCTAAATTGGTACTAATGGACCCAAAATGTACCAAGTAAATAGCCTGCAAACTGTTAAACCACCAGCAGCAGCCTGACCTGTTGGCACAGGATGGATCCATACTTTCATGTTGTTTACACCAAAATCTAACCCCAGTGTTGCAGCAGAACTCTAGACTCATCAGACCAGGCAAGGTTCATGGTCATCTTTACTGAGTCTACATGTCTATATGCACTAAGTCTCTGCCATGTGATTGCTGATTAGATACTTGCATTATGCGACCCTAAACTGGATAAGTGGAAAAAGATGGAAGGAAGGCAGCAGTGGCAAGTGAGTTTATATTATGTAAAATCTGTAAGAAAGTGTTTCACTGTGGAATTATGAGCACCATTTAAAGAATCTCAAACTATCAGCCTTTGCTTTATTTGCAACAAGTAAGTGTTGGAGCTGAGGCTCAGAGCTAAATGTCTGGTAGAAGATACACATCTAACACCAATACAACAGTTGTGAAAGCAGGAGAGGTAAAAAGAAATATTTCTATGAAGGTATGAATGAAGGGATAAAATAGATACATTCAGGGATACAATACAAAATGGGTTACCCAACACTAAATGATGAATAAAGCAGCTAACGGAAGAGTTGGAAGAGGGGAAAGGATGGAATAGAGCATTTAATAATGGAGTTGTGAGGAGCAAAGAGCTTAGTCCTTGCACAAGATAAATTCAGCTATATAGTTTAGCACACATTATTGCATGCTGTGAGTCAGTAAAAGAGGAACAGCAAGAGTCAATCCTCTTTTCTCTGCAGTAGAAATAATTTATGTAGTATTTGACATTACCCATAATAGAATGTAGTAAAATGACAAAATCTCTCACAACTACGTACATAATTGCAGAAAAGGGACAAGCATCATTAAGTTTACGGTTGAGATATTGCATCTTACAGTACATTCAGTATATTACATGCATTGTTTAATATACATCACTGTATCTGTATTGTATTAATCTTGTCATAAACTATCACAAAGAGAGCTCAGAAGGTGAACTTTTACAAACAGTTATCACTGTGAAACATCCCTAGTTAAGGATAAACGTAGATTTCGTAAAAAAAATAATTCACATCGGCAGCAATGACACCCTGTTATGTCAATCTGAGGTTACTAAAGTTAATTTTGAATCACTGCGTAACTTTGCCAGAACAATTTTGTTTCCTCTGGTTGTCTTGCCAATTGGACCAGGAGTGACATGTTTAGCCACATGTTCTCCTGCACTGCTGGCTGTCATGATTGGTGTCCAAAAAATGACATGGGCTTTATAGATAACTGGGAAACTTTCTGGGGAAAACCTGGTCTTGTTAGGAGAGATGGTATTGTCATTTTATTATTATATTATTTGTTGTTATCTATCATCCAACTGGCCCTTAATCAGTTTCTGTCTTATTTCTCACGACATTTTTTTCTGATTTTGGGCTCAGTTCGAATAAAAATATATATGATTGGTGATTTTAACATCCATGTAGATGCTGAAAATTACTGCATTTAATTATTTCATCTCTTCTGTCTGATCATTAATGATTAATAATGGATCACACAGTAGTGGGGAATAAATATCACTACAGTAGTGGTTTTTCTGAAAGTGCTGTAACTAAATTTAAGTATATAATTCCTCCACTATTATCTTCTTCAATTCCATGTGCCAGCAGAGTGCATAGCAGCTACCTAAAATGGGAACTTTCTAATTTATAAGATTTTCATCTACCCTGGAAAAAGAGTTTGCTGCTCAATAAAAAAAATAAAAGTCCTTCATAAAGCTATTCATCACTGACTGAAGAAAATAAGAACAACCCCAGGTTTCCTTTCAGCACTGTAGCCAGGCTTACAGAGTCAGAGCTCTGCTGAGCCAAGTATTTCTTTCAACCTTAACTAGTAATAACTTCATGAATTTCTTCATAAATAAAATTTTAACCAATAGAGAAAAACTGATTCATTACCATCTCACAGATATATCATTACATATAGCTACTTTCAGTACTGCTGATATTTATTTAGACTCTCTCTGGATGATCTTTCTGAGTTATCTTCAATAGCTACTTCCTCCAAACCATCAACATATTTATTAGAACCCATTCCCACCATACTGCTCAAAGAAACCTTAACATTAATTAATGCTTCAATCTTAAATATAATCAGTTTATCTCTGTTAATGGACTACTTAACACCTAAGTTGGCAGTAATTAAACCATTACTTAAAAAGCCATCACTTGACCAATCTCTAACCTTTCTTTTATCTGAAAAATTCTTGATAGAGTAGTTGCAAAACAGCTAAATGATCATCTGCAAAGGAATGGTTAATCTGAAGCGTTTCAGTCAAGATTCAGAATTCATCACAGTATAGGGGCATGATGGAAAAAGTTTAAGAACCACTGCCTTAGGCATTATTATTAGAAGGAATAACATACATTTTCACTGCTATGCAGATGACACCCAGCTTTATCTATCCATGAAGCCAGATGACAGACACCATTTAATTAAACTGCGGAAATGTCTTAAAGCCATGATGACCTGGATGACCTCTAAGTTTCTGCTTCTACATTCAGATAAAACTGAGGTTACTGTACTCAGCCTTAGTGTTTCTTCTTTTCCCACCTCTTTTCACTCTCTTTGTGTTTATACACCACTCTGCATTTAATCATTAATTACTGTTGAATGGCTCTCTTCCACACAGTCTGTCTTTTGTCCCATTTTCCTCCCCTCACCCTCAACAGATTATGGCAGATGACTGCCCCTCCCTGAGCCTGGTTCTGCTGGAGATTTATTCCTGTTAAAAGGGAGTTTTTCCTTCCCACTCTTGCCAAGTGCATGCTCATAGGGGGTCCTCTGATCATTGGGGTTTTCTCTGTATTATTGTAGGGTCTTTACCTTACAATGTAAAGCACCTTGAGGCAACAGTTGTTTTTTTTTTTTGTTTTTTTGATTTGGCACTATATAAATAAAACTGAATTGAATTGAATAAAGACAATCATTTTATTGTTATGAAACTTTGCTCAAATTGCTTAAGGAAATAAATTTATAATAATACAAATAAGGTATTATCTAATTATATACTAACTGCATACATTTTCAGTGGGAAAATTGCAGTTAAAAAAAGAAACACTTACATGTGTGGTTTTTATATTTTCTTTTCACTACTTTTAAATACACATGAGCAAAAATAGTCTATAATCTCAAGTGCCTGAAAAGACAATACTAAACTTCCATTAAATGATCAGTACAAGCACTCCTTATTGTCTGTTACTCTGGTGCCTGTAATTAAGGACAAAACTGGCAAGGTTGGAAGCCTTAATAATTATAGACCGATAGCTTAAGCTAGTGTGATATCTAAAGTCCTTGAAAAAAATTTGCTTGATAATCTCAATCAGTTTATTTGTACAACAGATAATCAATTTGGTTTTAAAGCCAAGTTGGGGACTGATTTTTGTATTTTTGGCCTGAAGGAGACAGTAAAAGCATATATAAGGCAAAACTCATCTGTGTTAGTTGGGTTTATTGATGACTCTAAGGCATTTGATCGAAACTTCAAATTGTTTAATAAATTAAAACAGAGAGGTGTTCCAGACAGTATAATAAGAATTTTAGTTTACTAGTATTCTAACCAGAAAACTGTTGTGCTAATATGCAGGACTAAAGCAGATAAAGACCTTTGTTTTTCCAGATTTCTGGCTGTCAGGGCAGAAGTTAAATATCTGCTCAAAAACTAAATATCTGCGTCACTACATCACAGATCAGCTCTGTGATGATGATGACATATATCGGTAGTGTCGCCTATTGTATGCTCAAACATTCTGGTGAGGAAATTTCATATGTGTTCAGATGAGGTAAAGATAAGTTTATTCAAAGCCTACTATCCATCTCTGTACACGGCCCCTTTGTGGTGTAAATTCAAAAAAGCTAGCATGCAGAAGCTTAGGGTTGCTTATAATGACTCTTTGAGAATTCTGCTTAAAAAGCCCAGGTCCAGTAGTGCAAGTGAAATGTTTTGTAATGCGCATGTCAGGACATTTCAGGCACTTATGAGAAATTTGATATATACGTTTATGTGTCGTTTGTGCAGCTCCCAGAATAGTCTTACTGTAATGTTGTCACACTCTTCTGCTAGTGCATTACACTACCAGTCATCTTTGTGGAAACACTGGTATGCAAGTCTTTTATAAACTGTTGTTGTGATGTATGTTTTCTTTTATGTGTGTGTGGACTACGAGACTGTTAAATAAATAAATCGATCAATCACTAATAAGAAGCTATGAGGAAGAAGGTAACACCATCCTCCCAGAAGCCTTTTAAATGCATGATACACCAAATGGGCACAACTAAGGTGATTTTTTTTTTCTTTATTTCATGTGTGTAAAGGTTAAAATAGAATTCTCAAGAGATATAGCAATTAAATTAAAGTGAGCAGTATGTTCAGAGTGAAGGTGTATGCAAATTGCATGAAAACATTTATTTGTATGCATGCATCAGGAATTGTATATGTCCATATGTGTATCTCCAGCTGTAGCAAAATTTTCTAACAGCCACAGAACTGAGGAAGCAACAAAAATGGCACAATTATGAATAGTTTGTTCCTGTAATTTGTGATAAATAATGTATAAAGGCTACTGTGGTTTGTAGTTTGTAGGAATCAATTTGTAGGACGTCAACATGCCACCTTGCAAGTGACTGTTATGCATAGCTTTTATTTAAAAAAAATAAAGCTGCTAGCAATTTACTATAAATGTTGCTGTCTATAGATCATGTGTTAGGCTGGAAGCACTGCATTGTTCTTGATGTATGTTCAGTATTTTCATGAAATAAAAAAGCATCTATGTGGTGTCAGAGGTTTTTGATGTTGATTAACTATTCTTAATTGACCCACTACAGTGTAAAACACATCCAATTAAAGACACTTATTTTTTACAAAGTACTCAAAAATCCAAATATTTAAAATTACTTAGCCTGTTAGTCTTACTACCAGCAATATGTTTTGGTATGTGATAACAGAATGTTTTGTCCAAAACAATATTGTATCCCTGATGTATTACATGTATGGGGCATTCATATGCAGAACAGATTACCCCTGTGTTGCTTTCACCCTCTTTTCAATGCTTGGTTTATCAAAAGCATCAGCCTAGCAATAAATGTTATATTAGCCCTGGGGACAGTGGCATCATCGTCATCTGACTGATCTGAAATCCTCCATGTTTTCATCATGCACCACGGCTTTAATTTGACCAAAATCATAGCAGCTAGATTAAGTATGGGGCTATGAACAATATAATGTCTTGATTTCAACACCAGTTCAATATAAAAGTAAGTCAGCTTTTGTTTGTGCCATTGTGGTTTGAGGTTTTTGGGCAGTTCAAGCTGTCAAATTTATGTACAGAGGGCTGTGAGTATACAAAGACCAAATATATGCCAAAGAGCTGTTAAAACTCCACAATAAATCAATAAAAAACATATAATTCCAGCCCAGATCTAAAATGTCTAGCAGTAAGCTTCAAGTTTCTCAAAAAGTAGATTTGGTGGAGTTTTTAGTGTTCGATGAAGCAGACAAGTGTGACAAAGAACATTTCTGCAGCCCCTGTGAGGCAAAATTAGGAAGGAAAGTATAAAGGCAAAGAGTGAATAAAATGGGTATTGGACAGAAAACAGAGATGGCATGGCAGAGAGACACTTATTCCACATATATTGTGCTCTTTTGCATAATATGGATGCATAAAAACTGCTGAAGGGATTCAAACTATCATCATAAATTTTCCATTTCAATCTGTTAAAATAGGCTGGGAAAGTTATTACCTGTGCTTTTATTTGTGTTTAACAGCCCCTTTTTCGAGTGCCTATCTTTCACTCTTTTAGGGGCATAAAGGCATATTATAATAAAATAGAAAAGCACTAGCAATGATGGGTGGAAATATTGTGTAGCTAACTACTTTGTGTAAGTGAAAGGAATTTTTGAGGCTTTTTTTTTAATAATGGTGCAGCAGATTGTCACTGAAAGTGACAGGTCTTACAACTGTTTGTTGAATGTAGAAAGACTGCAAACTGCAGCAGTATCACAGTTTTTTTTTCTCATGCAGGACAGTACAAACCATGGTATTTAAACTTAGATAAATTTAAAGTTGCTGGAACTGGAGGGGCGTGTTGGAAGATTTAGAAAGATATCCAATGTCGACATGTGACATGTCTCAGAGTAAAAACAAGACCTGCTGCACTTCAGAGGTCATCTGGGCTACGGTGGAGTCATCGTGGCCAATTTAAAGGATATTGCATCCTCACCAACAAGAAAGAAAACTACTGGAAACCTGTGGCCAATATGCTGGACTACTTTATCTCCAAAGAATTATAAACTCTTTATCTAATTGTCTAATTTGGGGGGGGGGGTTAAAACAGAATTAACACCATTTAATTATGTGACAACACCAAGTAAATCTTTTGACCTTTTTCAGGCTTTTATTCATAAAATGCCATCACGTCCTTATTTAGTTATACATTTATAGTGCTTAACAAATTTATTAGACCACCACCCGATGTAAGTTTTAAGCCACAGCTGCCCTAAATTAAGAGTATTGGTAAATGATTGAGTGTTAAAAATGCCATGCAATCAGTTCATCCTTGAGCCCAGAGGGAACATTTGCACCGAATTTGAAGAAATTGCCTCACAGATATCAGTCACGAGAATGAGATTTACAGACAGCCCATAAACATAAAGTCTCTGGTCTTTTTGCCGCGGACACTTCATGAACAGAAAGAAGTAAGAAAGAAAATGGAAGGTGCCTAAGGGAGAAGGATCCATTTGAAAAATCTTTTCATATCATAGATGATCTGGTGGTCCCGCTCCCTCTTAAAGTGACACACTCTCTCTCAAGACAACAGATCAGCGCAGTGCCCATCTGTCAGCTCAGTGCTCAAAGGAAAACTAGTGCATTCACACACACACACACACACACACACACACACACAAATACAGGCACAGAGAAATCTATAACTGCCAGATTAGCCTTAGTGCTTGCCGATCTAATCTTCTGAGTCAACAGAGCAATGCAGACACGGCTCAGTGTCAGAAGCCAGTATAATGAACAGTCACTCATTGCACCCCAATACTGGGGAATAGACTGCCATCTTAAACCTGAAGCCTCATTCTGCAGCACTCTCTGTGGCTTTACTAGACATCTGATTCATTAATTCAATCTAAAATCAAGTTGAGAAACTTTTGGTGAAAGATTTTCAGGGCTGTATGTAACAGATATTGTCATTTTTTTTCATTATATTGCAGAAGGCTTAGTTTACTAAACTAATCCAAAACACACTGTAATGTAAGCAGATTTTCACTCTGGGTGTTTGGATCAGTTTAGTTCAGGAATCTGAGAGTGTCTGATGTAGTTTGTTGTTTGAAATGTTTCTAGCGAATCCTTAAATCTGGCATTAGCTGAATGGATGGAACCAGTGAGGTGAAATAATGGATACTACAAATAATGGGTCAACTTCTGCCATTTTGACTCTCAGAAGTGACAAACATGTACACACAAATACCCAACACTTGCCTTGAACAATGTGTATAAAACAAAATGCCACACTCCCCTGACATAAATTTTGCATTAGCTGTTGAGAACCTCCAGGTTGCCGTAGCAACACAGACATAGTGTAATTACCATCCTGTGGGTTAGAGTAATAAAGCCAGACCCACAGCCCAGTGGGCCCGGGGCCCCTGGTAATGGCTTTTATGGCAATCATTACTGCCACAAGCACCGCTAAACCAGGAGATACACTGGAGGATACACTCAGCCTCAAAGCCCGGACTCACGGCATCAGACGGAATAGCTTCAAAGCCATAGTTCAAAGGGAGGGTGCAACACGGGTTTCAGATCAACAGATCCTAAATCAAAGATGACAAAATTTACATAAAAAATAATCCACATTTGCATAAAAAAGACAGAGCTCCCTATTATATGTTTTGCCTAATTCTAGATTTGGCAACCATTTCATGGATGCTTTGTGAACCCTGAATACTTTCCATTCAACTTTACTGATGTCATCAAACCAATTAAACTCTGACGCTTCCTGCAGCATATTATGGAGGTAGTATTCCAGCATATGTCATTGGAAATTATTGCACTTCTATTAAATATAATGCTAAGCATCAGGGATAATCAGCAGAGGCGCACATCACACGGCAAAGTCCAAATAGGGTGAATGTTTAAATGGTTAGCTTCTACACTGATAACAAGATGAGCTGTGTAACACACAGTGGGCAGTGATGACTGATTGATCATGCTGGACATTTACTTGGTAGTAATTAATCAGAGAAACACTTTGAAATATCCGGGAAATGAACAAAGTGGAATAAAGCAGCTCTACCTGCCACACTCAAACTCAAAGTTGCAATGCTGCTCAAAGCCCAGGCTCAAGTTGATCTGATAATCACCACCTACACTCACATTTTACCCCAAAATATCTGAAGTTGATTTAAAGGTTGCATTTACCAGCTGAACCTCTATCAAAGTGCTTTATTTGCATTTATTTATTTGCAAGAGGGGTATCACTTTAATGTCTCCAAACTCCAGAAGAAACCCTGAATATCAAACTAAACATCAAACTAATTTTAATATTAGACAAAAGATAATTTGGGTAAATACAAAATGCAGTTTTTAATTGATGATTTCATTTATTAGGAGAAAAAAGAAATTCAAACCTGCCTGGCTCTGTGTGAAAAAGTAATTGCCCGGTAAACCTAATAAGTGGTTGTGCCACCCTTGGCACCACAAACTGCAATCAAGTGTTTGTGATTACTGGCAAGAAGTTTTTCTCATCAGCGTGGAGGAATTTTGGTGGTGTGTGCTGTTTTTTTGTCTCATTTCAGGGGTTGGCAGGCTGGTGTCTCTTCACGGACTGGGCGGAGCAGGGGGCGGTGGCACGCAGATCCTGCACACCTGCAGCGAGTTCCAGCTATCAGCCCAGTATTTAGGACTGCGCCAGTGCCTCCTACCTTCGTCAGGGTGTCTGTGTCCATCCACGGTAATGAGAAGTGTCTGTTAGGTTGTCCTCTTTTGGGTGAATCTCTCATGTAAAGTTTTTTGTGCTTGCTCGTGGCAGAATTATGGACGCCTGTCTTCGTCGCTTTTGGATTACCTGCTCTCCCCACTTGCCTGCCCTCCCAGAGACCTCAATACGCCACCCCGTTCGCTACCCCTCCCTTGAACAGCTGCACCACGCTCTCCCCACGTAAGCTCTCCCTCTTATAGCCACCTCTCCCTCTGTGTTACGCTCCGGCCTTAAAACTCTCCCTCTCTCTCTTCCCAGACTGTCTCCCCCACCCGTAGCACTCCTGCCTGTTACCTACGTATGATTCTAGCAGTAAAAGTTTCCTGAGGGCTTATGTCATCTACTGGTTATGTTTGCCTCCTGCTTTGAAAGAATAAATAATTTATTTGTGCATCTATACAGTGTCTGCATTTGGGTCCACTTTAGCTCAACACTAAAGCATAACATTTTATGCCAGATGTGATGGGACACAAACCCTTCAAAAATTCAGCTTTTGTCTCAGCAGTCCACAAAATATTTTCCCAGAAATCTTGGGCATCTTCAAGATGTTTTGTGGCAAATGTGAGGCAAGCCTTTGTGTTCTTTTTGGTCAGCAGTGGTTTTCTCCTTGGAACTCACCCATGGATGCCATTTTTGCCCTGTCTCTTTCTTATTGTTGCATCATGAGCACTGGCCTTAACTGAGGCATCTTTAGATATTTTTCTGGGTTCTTCTGTGACCTCCTGGAAGAGTCTTCAATGCACACTTGGAGTCATTTTGGTAGGCCAGCCAATCCTGGGAAGGTTCACCACTGTTCCAGGTTTTCTCCATTTGTCAATAACAGCTCTCACCCAAAGCCTTAGAAATGTCTTTGTAACCCTTTCCAGACTGATGTCAATGACTTTATCTCTCAGCTTTTTCTTTAGATTGTGGCATGATGTGCTGCTTCTTGAGATCTTTTAGCCTGCTTCACTTTGTGAGACAAGTTCTATTTAAGTGATTTCTTGATTCAGCAAAGCGAGAAACGCTCAAAACGCACATAAAAGCTCCTGTGCTTGCAGGATCGTGGTGAAACACGGGGTTCTGCTTGGAAATCATAGGAGATTGAAGGAGAATCATTTAGAAACATGTTTGGAAGCAGTTTGATTGAAGTTTGTGAAGTTATCCTTGAAATGGCCAAAATGAGCGTTTCTGAGCGAGAAACGCTCAAAACGCACATAAAAGCTCCTGTGCTTGCAGGATCGTGGTGAAACACGGGGTTCTGCTTGGAAATCATAGGAGATTGAAGGAGAATCATTTCGAAACATGTTTGGAAGCAGTTTGATTGAAGTTTGTGAAGTTATCCTTGAAATGGCCAAAATGAGCGTTTCTGAGCGAGAAACGCTCGAAAACGCACATAAAAGCTCCTGTGCTTGCAGGATCGTGGTGAAACACGGGGTTCTGCTTGGAAATCATATGAGATTGAAGGAGAATCATTTAGAAACATGTTTGGAAGCAGTTTGATTGAAGTTTGTGAAGTTATCCTTGAAATGGCCAAAATGAGCGTTTCTCAGCGAGAAAAGCTCAAAACGCACATAAAAGCTCCTGTGCTTGCAGGATCGTGGTGAAACACGGGGTTCTGCTTGGAAATCATAGGAGATTGAAGGAGAATCATTTAGAAACATGTTTGGAAGCAGTTTGATTGAAGTTTGTGAAGTTATCCTTGAAATGGCCAAAATGAGCGTTTCTGAGCGAGAAACGCTCAAACCGCACACAAGCTCTGTGTCTGTAAGCAATGCTAACTGAACCAAAGACGACAAAACACGTATTGCTAGTGCAAAAACAAAATAATTCAAGTTTCCCAAACTTAAGGTGGAATCCACAAACGGAGACCTGATTACAGTGTTGTAGGTTTACACGGAACATTTGCAGAGATTCGCAGACAGAACAGCTGAATAAAATATCCCTTTATTCGCAGCTTGATCAGTAAAACTGCTGGCTGAGCATGAAAACATATTTGATGTGACCACATTAAATAAACACGTAGCCTCTTCTGCCGCACCACCAACGAGAAAATGACAGCGGGCGAGCAGGACCGAGGGAGGATATTCAGAGCTGCGCTGATGGGCGGAAAAAAGCCGAGTCGTGACGGGCCGTCAGCCGAGAGGAGGCAAAAGGAAGCGAAAAAGGCCAAAACATGCCGCCCAGCCCGACTGAGCCTGCACTCTCACGCTGTGAACGCAGCGATTAAGTGTGACATGGCAATGATTGCATCTTTGTGGCTTCTGTTGGGGGTGGGGGGGGCATTACTATTATGGTTATATTCTATTATCAAGGGGGAGGAAGTTGTGGAATGGACTTCCTGAATTATTGACACACAACTTTTTCTGTGCTTTTTGCTCACTTCCTGGAGCCCACGTTTCAACATGAAACAGCTGTGAGACCAACATTCCGCCAATACAAGTTCCAATATTTTCCTAAATTTGTTGGAGCATAATCGATCTATGACCACGGGCAGCAGAGACTAATATATGTCCACGTAAGCAAATTATTACAGTCTGTGCTCGACAGCATGCAAATGATCAACAAACAGCTTTTTGTGCTGCGTTTGAGGGAAGGAATTTCCATTAATAAACTCCATAATAAATGATTATTTACTTGGCTTTATATTATAATTAAACTAAAAGCTTTCTCTCTTTTTCCTACCTGTTCATAACGGGCACTGCAGAGTGTATTTCTTCACAGAAAACAGATAAAGTAGCAATTACGTAACTGAACGAGGTACAATTAAAACAATGCCAACATTGACTAT